>JALLBA010000032.1:0-40579 GCA_036939675.1 Cyclostephanos invisitatus | reverse complement strand
TTTTGGTTTAGTTTTAATTAAAAGCAAACCTTAGTTAGCCATTTCCCGCAACTTCGCCCGCCTCCAAACACACGCACAGAACATTGACCGACAAATATCAAGCACATGCATGCATCATCACCCGGCGGGCGGACCTGGGTCATTTTCATCCCCCCGATTTAGATGATAGCTCCCAATGATAAGAACGCTTCCTTTCCATTATGTTCACGTCCAGACTGCCATCATTGGCGCCGGCGTCATCGGGTTATCTGTGGCGAGGTCACTGTCCAAGGTAGGGCATGAGGTATTGATCCTTGAACAATCAACCACTATCGGCGCGGGGATTAGCAGCCGCAACTCAGAGGTTATCCATGCGGGGATTTACTATGATAAAGTCACAATGCCTCTAAAGTCGCGATTGTGTGTCGAGGGGAAACGTTTGTTGTACGATTATTGTCGAGAGAGCTTCATACCTTACCGACAATGTGGAAAAATATTGGTGGCAACCGATGCAGATGAAAGGGACTTCGGCCTGCCATCTCTCCTCGATACAGCTAAGAGAAATGGCGTTCATGATCTGAAAATATTGTCTAGGGAAGAAATCATTGCCGAGCATGAACCGAATGTTACGTGCACCGGAGGAGTGCTCTCTCCCTCAACAGGAATTGTGGACTCACATGCTTTGATGACCAGTTTGCTTGCCGATGCTCAAGAATACGGTGCTACACTTGCTTTGCATTGTCAGGTAAATGGAGGAAGAACAATTCCATCCGCCAGCAAAGAGATAGGGAACTTGATGTTATTCGTCGATGACTCCGAAATTGCATGTGATCATGTTGTTGTATGTGCTGGACTGGCAACAGATAAAATTGCCACATCCATACTATCGTCATCTTGTTCGACGGTTAATGGAAACGGAGGCACAAACCACGTGCAAATCCCGAAGCAATTTTACGCAAAGGGGAATTATTACAAGTTACAAAATCAGAAATCTCCGTTCACGAAACTCGTGTACCCACTTCCGGACAAGAAAGGCGGTTTGGGTGTGCATGCAACAATCGATCTGGCGAATTCCACACGTTTTGGACCGGACACGGAGTGGTTGGATTTGGCTACTGATCGTCCTGATGAAATCGATATGAATGTAGATCCTTCTCGTGCGGAGTCGTTTTATGCTGCAGTAAGGAAGTATTGGCCGGATTTGCTGGGCAAGTAATTTTTGCTGGTTAGTCTTGCATCCACTAAGCAATCTCTCAAAAACGTTGTTCGTTATACTTATCAGATGGTAACCTCGTTCCTGATTATTCAGGCGTCAGGCCAAAGCTCCAGCATCCTGATGGGGGACGCTCTAATGCGCATCACAGCAACGATTTCATTATTGTTGGGCCGGAGTATCACGGAGTTAAAGGGTTGACATTGCTGCTGGGAATCGAGAGTCCAGGGTGAGTTATTTTTCGTCGCTATTGATCATATGCAAAAGATCTGTTGAAATTAATCTAATAGATATTCCTCCCAACCTAATGGCTTGTAGATTGACGTCATGCTTAGCAGTGGGAAATTACGTGGCTTATAAAATAGAACAATAGCAATGGTGTACTTTTGTGAGTAGTGCCAATAAGCAGGAAATGTGCACTTATATGTCACACGTATTCATTGAGCGTGTTTGCTTGTCCGGCGTGTATCCAATAGGTTTATCCAAACATAGAGCAAAATGGATTTTATTCCCTCCACCGTTAAACTAAGACAATTAAATATAGTCTCGTATAGCAGTTTAATTGGCCGTTAGGTCGACAATTAATACACGGTGAAACTGGCAGCCCCCGGACGATGGTTCCTGGGGGTGTGTCTAGCATGTTTCTCTATCTACCTCAGCATTGTACTTTTGTCGCCTTCTGGAACAAAACTTCATCTATGATGCAAGAGAGACAATGAGACAAATTATATTTATGTTGCTACAATTGGGGATCATCAACAAAATCATTCAATTTTGAATCTAAAGCTGGCAAGTTGGGTACTGAAGCTGATAGCTTCAAAGACACCAACCCAACCTTATCTGAATCCTTCTGGGGTTGTATTCGTAAGCGCGATAAAATTCCACGGATTGCTACCCCCTCTGCTTTCTTTGAATTTTGCCTCCCAGGGCTGCTATCGGCAGCGTAGTTTGTGCCAGTCTCCAAGAAACGAGCACAACTTCCAGCAACAGCACTAGAGTCAGGGGACGGATAAATTGGCGAATGAATAGAACTAGGGGACGGATGCACTGCTTCATCTCCAGAGTGTCGTCGAGAAATTTTGTCTGTCAGAGTTCTTCGGCTGCGACCGGGTAACTCGTCCCCCGTCTTTGATTGTTTTATGTGGAGCTTGCGTTGTAACTTCAACAGCNCCCGTCTTTGATTGTTTTATGTGGAGCTTGCGTTGTAACTTCAACAGCTTACGCTCATTCCTCTTAATTCGACGTTCGCATCTCGCTTCACGCCTCTCATTCTGACGGGATTCCTCCATCAAGCTATCCTGCCATTGATCGTACATAATTTTGGAGCCTAGGTAACTCCTGGGATCCCACTCCAAGACTCTGAGGAGTCGCTTGAAATGGAATGCCACGTCGGAAGGCTTCGCCTTCAAGGAAAATCCAAGCGCCTGCGAAAAATAAATATATATTGACTAAGTCAAATACTCACACGAACAGAGAAAGAAAAATAAGTGACCTGGCGCGTTACTCACAGTAAAAACGATCCACTCTGCAGCATAGAGCTGTTTCAGAGAGAGCGACCAATCGTTGGTAAAGAAAACAAGAAGCGATTCAAAAATCTTGCCGCTTTTCTTGCTCGGCTTCACCCACGTGGTCATTAGCGGCAGGTTAGATCCGTCACTCTTAGTTTCGGTGCGACGATCGTATGCGATTATCGAGTTCGACTCGTTGACTTTGGAAGCTAGGAGGAGGCACGCGGCGAACGAAAGTCGCCGATTGGACTTATCAACGCGGCAATCCAAGCAAAGCCGCTCAAAGTATATGATCGCCAGCGCGAGACTGCTGATCTCGATCCTTGCTCTAACACAAGCGACGAGTGCTTGTTGCTTCAGACTGTTAGGGGTCGTGCGAACATTAACACGGTAGCATTGGACACTCGTTAGTCAGATCTATCAGCTCATTAAAAATTGGACACGAGACTAGGTTGGCAGACATCAGAATAAAGATCTCACCTTCGGATCTTTGATAAGGTCAGAGATGGAGGCATTCTAATGGTCTCACGGTCAAGATCAGAAGAAGTTCCTGATCGGCGCCGCCCCCCAGCGCCGCCCGCATCATCGATATTCTCATGCATGCTTTCCGTTGGGTCTATCAGGGTGTATACGCCATCTACCACCTTGGCGCATATATACTTGCGCCGAGCCTTTGGGGGCTCCCACTGATCGAAACGCTCGCGGAATTGCTTGTTTAGATCCGCCTTCAAAGCCGACGGCTTGACGAAAAGTATCGTCGACGATATAATCGGGCCAGTCACTTTATCCCCCATCATAACGTTGCGATTGCGCCCGTGAACAAATCCGGGGTCGTCGAGGAAGCCAAAGGGATAATCGGCCGCCGCCGACCCATCCGAGGACGAGACAGAGGAAGCGTCGTCGTCTTCTTCCCCCGAGGAAGAGGAATCGTCGTATTGGTCCCTGTCCCTGGGTGAGGAGGAAGGCTTTGCATTTTTTGGTCTCTTCTCAGGCGTCGGCGATGCTCTGTCACTCCCGATGAGACGATTGAAAGCCCTGTTTGGTTTTTCCCTCTGAGGTAGTAGGGCTCTATAAGATATGCCTCCTATTAGCGCATTCGCACAAGACGCACGAAATAATTGGGTAACGCATGCACAAAAAAAGAAGAAGCCAATAAACTCTTAGCAGGCCAACGGAGGGTGTCACGAAAAAAAAGGACCTGGAGAACTCACTCCAGTCCCTCTCAGGTAGAACGAACTGTGTCCCTCCCCCTCCCAATTCCTCGAGCTGTTTCCTGCGACGCAAAGTCTCCTCCTTCTTTGGCTCGTACTTGATTGTGCTGAAAACCGCCACTGGATATGACATCCTCGTCGCGAAGAAGACTCTTCCGTCCAAGAGTGCCCCTCCTCCAACTCCTACTCCTCTGCCTTTCCCACCGCCATTGCCGTACGTAACTTTAATCTCCCACTCCCTGACGGCCGCCTCCCTCGCGACGACGCGGTGGGGCGCCGGACGACGTCGGAATTTGTCCGGCACGACGACATTCGTTGCCTCCCGTCCGTCGAGACGTCGGCCGGGCACTCCCCCCCCTCCCCCACCATTGGCGTTCGTCGTCGCGCCCTCGGGGCGGTCATTGTCGAAGCGGCGATCGTCGCTGTCGTCCATCGACGTCCCGGTCCCGCAATTCGCGATTTTGCCGCGCGTCGTCGACGACATCACCTTCGACTCCGTCGGTCGCTCCAGCTCCTTCTCCTCCAATTCCATCCGCTCCCTCCTCTGAGCCTGCTGATTCGCGGCCGAGAAGAATCGCTTGTCCTTGAGCACGAGCTTATCCCACCAACGTCCACCTCCCCCCCAGTCCGACGAGGATCTCTTGCCAAAATACCCCACCCCCTCCCCCTCGGCGATCGATCCGACAGGTTGCGGCGGCACGTCGCTTTCGACGACCTCGTCAACCTCATCGGGAGCGTCCTTAACGGGAGGATGCCGCCCTCGCCGCCGACGCTCGATGCGATTGCATCCGCCAGATAGTCCCGCTCGCACGATATCCCTCTCCGCCCCGAGCGGCACGTTCGTTAGAAAGTCCAACGCCGCCATCTCCCTTGTGGCCCAGAGGAAAGACTGACCGTCATTCCCGTCGTTGTTATCCTTGAAGCCGCCGCCGTCGCCGTCGCCGCCGCCAGCGTTCGTGGCGGTGATCCCGGTGCCGGCCGACGACGACGACGACGCCGGCGCGCTCCCGCCGCCCCATCCTCCCCCTGTGGTCGCCCCCGTCGATGACGCCGAGTCGCTGGTGTTCGGGATGCGATAACCCCGCCCGCGAGACGACGGCTTGACAATGATCGGGAGGTGCGGGGGAGGAGTGGGCGAGGGGGCGACGTTCGGCGACGACATTTTTCTCATGTACAAGGAAACCCTGTAAGAGACATACTCCAAGATAAGCTTTCAATGTAGGAATTAAATACAACCGTGCAAATGAACAAGTCAATCCTCTCTCGGTTAGGACCTGTCGACATCGCTGCCATCTAAGAAGATGAGGATCATTGTTCAAAAAATGATCTCTGCAAAATAACTTGGGGAATAAATATGAAGGCTTATTCGACGAATTCAAATACGTTACTTGCTATCTCAGTGTAAATAGAATGAATTCAATCATCAGAAGCTGATGATTTTCGTTCTGTGTCTAGTACGATAATGTTCAGAATCATTACTTCTTTGCTGTATTTTGGTTGAGAAAAGGCCACAAGACCTGTTGATGCATCGCAACGTCGTCACAGAGACAAAGCATGGAAGGACACCCGCAAAAACACTATCGGTAGAACATTAGCAAAAATCTAATGTACCGATGAGCCAGTTCTCTTTACAGGATCGCGAATGCACTGATGAGCCATTCCATCAGGGCACGTGACACAATCTTCCTCCGTGTTGGGTTGTAATTGCAACGTCAAGTGGGTGATTTTCTCTCGGTGGCAAACCTTTTTGATGTCGCGATACGCCTGTTCGATATTGACCGCTGATGCGTGAACACTTAGAGAGAGTTTGTCGTGGGAGATGCTCCAAATATGCAGATCGTGAACATTGGACACTCCCTCCACAGCCGAGATGGAATCAAAAACGTCGTCATAGTTTACACCGGGCGGAACCTCCTCGAGCAAAACAGATAGACTGGACCGAATCACGCCAACAGTAGCATAACAAACCATAATTGAGAATATGAGAGTGCAGATGGGATCTGTCAACTGCCAGGTGGGTTTATACCAGATGATCAAACCAGCCAGGAGAACCACGACCGATTGAGCCAAGTCAGCGAGGACGTGAACATAAGCAGCATGAAGGTTAACGTTGCGTTTGCTTGCATTGGTTGACTTCAAGTCTTCGTTTACAGCTAAGTAACTTTTCCCATTATTCGGATTTTGAAGCAATGGTGCTGATTCTTTGTGGTGACGATGATCGTGGTCTAAGTGCGATTCTTCGTCCTCACCATGGTCTAAACCGACGTGGTTATGATCGCCATGATCATGTGTGCAGTGGTCATGATCGTCGTGGTCATGATCATCGTGGTCATGATCGTCGTGGTCATGGTCATCGTGGTCATGATCGTCGTGGTCATGGTCATCGTGGTCATGATCGTCATGGTCGTGATTGCCATGGCCATGATCCATCCCCTTCGTACATTCCATAGTGGTGAGCAATTATTAATACATGAACAATACTGGCATCTGAAGAGAGACACTCACCGGCAAATGAGCATGGTCTTCGCCTAGAACGAATGCAAGAGTAACATTTACCACAACACCAATGGAGGCAATTATTGACATCAACTTTCCATCGACCTGGAACTCCTCACCCCCAACATATAGAATAATCCACACTCGATGCGTTGCCTCCACTGCCAATCCAATGGACAAAATTACCAAGCACGCCATCGAAAAAAGAGCGGCAAGGCTCTCAGTTCGCTTCAGTCCAAATGTATGCGACGCAGACGCTGGGAGACTGGCGATGTGGAAACCTGCTATTGCTACGATAAACGCGGAAAGGTCGGCTGCTAGGTGTGCTGCATCGGAGAGTACCGCTAAACTACCCGCTAAGAGCCCGCCGATCACTTCGACCAAGAAAAAGGTAAGGCAGAGGAGAGAAGCCGTCTGGAGTTTTTTCAGCACTTCTTGGCGACGCTTTATGTCCTCGGCGGCTTCGTGATGAGGATGATTTTTATCAGAGTGTTCGTGCTGCAACGTGGAGTGAATGGTTAGGTTGGGCTTGCATGTAAGCAAACAGGCCTAAATAGGTTGCGCCTCGTAAAAATACTCACTGCATGGCCATGACCATGGCCATGGGAATGATCAATACCCATGATATATTGTTTTGTAGATAAACCTTGTGTGGTGAGGATCAAATTAAAGAGGAGAGTTTTTGAACAAGAGTGAGCATTAATTTCACGATCCTGCTCATGCGAGCATTACAAAATATGAAATCAAGCCGCCGCCGCACCGGACATGGACCCGCCGACCCTGATTAATTAAAGGAAGCACCGGACTCACTTCGGTTCAATCCGATGTGATTCAACTGTGTCCTCTCGCTAGCTGCTCGTCTTCGTGGTTCGAAACGAGCTTCAAGCAAAAAAATTGTGGGGCGTCAATCTGACGTTAATCGGCGCCAAAAAAAGGGGCCAAAGTAGTTACTATTACGTACGATACGTCTCCTAGTTACCTACTTATTCTTAAGAACAGTACGTAGGAGTAAGTACGAACTGACCACGCACCACGCCGCGTGCACCCATAGATCGAATTTCTTTGTCATCGAGATCCGATTCGTACAATATATGATAGAACCACAGTAATAATGTTGCGTTCTTTCCGAGGCTTCAGTGTTATTGTCAGCGTTATATTGATCATACGGGTTTATTTGGTCATCTGTGTTATTTCCAATCCGACAGTAAGCATCGCCATGAGCATCAATCTGACATCACAGGTCGTTGAATCTCGATTGAGGGCCGCCCTTTGGGGGATGTTCGCCGGCGATGCCCTCGCGGCGCCAAGCCATTGGTATTATGGGGGCTTCCCCCAAATACAATCCGATTATGGACGAGGTGGGATCATCGGGTATACTAAGCCAGTCATGAAAATGCCCGGTTCAATATTGAACAAGTCGGACCCCAACGGTGGTGGGCGGTTGTCGATCGGTGGATATGGAGCGGGTGCCAAGCAGATATCCATTATCGGTGATGTCATCAATCACGGGAAATTACAGTTTTGGGATCCGAATAAATCGATCCACTACCACGCTACCCTGCAGGCAGGCGAGAATACCCTGGAAATGCAAATAGCCCGAGTGCTCATGAGGAGCATCGTCGCGAACGACGGACACTTTGACGACAATCACTTCCGTCAGGCGTACATCGATTTCATGACAAAGGAAGGATCTCACAATGACACGTATGCGTCCACTTGCCATCGAATGTTCTTTGCAAATTTGATCTTTCACAAGAAGGATCCCAAAGATTGTCCCGATAACGATGGACACAATGTCGATGCGATCGACGGCTTGGTGCTGCCGTCTATCACGGCCCTTGCCGAGACAGCGAGGCAGCTTTCGAGGTGTGGGAGTGATTGTCTTCATTTAAGCGAGGAGGGGAGAATTGCAATCCAACAGGCGTCGGTAAGGACCGCGGCAGTCATTCGATCGTCCAAAGTATTGGCTAAAGCGAGTGAGGCATGGGCAGACCTGGTATCTGATGCATTAATACTTCCAACTGGTACAGGCGACGCTGAAAATATTATGATGCAACCAATTTACGAAGTTGCGCAGAAATTGAACTTTGGCAAACCACAGCCGAATCGAAAAGATCAAATGAGGTACGTCAGAGAAATCTAGTTCACATGCTTCCCCTCTTTCATCTATCGTAGTGCCATTGCTTCGCTAAGCTTCTATTTACGTTTCTCCAAAAAAATGAAGCGCATGCTATCTGTCGCAGTCATTGCCACCAACCCTTGACATGTTGTGTAAATACACCAGGCCAACATATCTCAATGATAGATCAGCTGGTATTTGGAAAGCTCTTCTCGCCAATGCCAACACCGGTGGCGAAAATGTGCACAGGGCCGCGTGTTTGGGGGTGATCTTGGGCGCACGAGTAGGCGATGCCAACCTGCCAGATGAGCTCAAGTCGGGACTGTACGAGAAGAGAGCTTTGGAGAACGAAATAGATTTGTTCGTGAGTGCAGTGATGCAAAGGACAACGAGCAACCAATCTTAAGACCAATTATAATAATTGTAACTTGCCGATCATCATTATGTCCCTGCAGTCTATCTCTCCATCGCACGATGCAATAACCACTTACTGCTATCACGAGATGGCTCACTGATTTGTTATCAGTCTCATCTTCAAATAGTACGTCGATGATACAACATGAATTTTAGGTGTATCGTGTCCTTACCTCTGAAGGACAGACGTTTAAAACCCTACATTTTTTTCCCTCCTCCCGCGCCCCCGGCCGGTCGGCTCGGGTCGCGGGGTCCCACCTGTTGTGATATCGATAACAGTCGATATCTCTCTGCTATCAATCCCTCTCCACTCCTCCGGGTTCTCAAGAAATACGATAGTTCAAATCCTAAAAGGAAAGTTACAGACGCCCGAGATATCAGTGAACCATGACGGAAGTAGAAGACGAACCAATCGCGGTCCCCGAGAACGAAGAAGCGGCCGCCGAGGACGGGTCCGTGGAGGGGTCTGAGGACGACGATGACGAGGAGTCCAACGACGATGTCGACGACGCCACTGAAAATTCTGGGGAGGACGCCGCCACCGGCGCGTCCTTCGACGACGAGTCTGTCCTGTCCGACGATTTCTTCGTCGATCACTACGACGAAATGAATCTCCCCCCATATGCGTGTCGCTACTGCGGCATACACGACCCGGCCAGCGTCGCTCGTTGCGTCGAGTCGAACAAGTGGTTCTGCAACGCCGTCGGTGCGGGGGGAGGGGGGTCGCATCTCGTCCATCACCTCGTTCGCAGTCGATCGAATCAGGTACAGCTCCATCCAGAGAGCCCCCTCGGCGATACCGTTCTCGAGTGTTACAATTGCGCCAGCAAGAATTGCTTCGTGTTGGGATTCGTTCCCGCCAATGCGAGCAGCGTCGTCGTGTTACTTTGCCGGGTTTGCGTCGAGACGGTCCCAGCGTTGAAGGATATGGATTGGGAGTTGAGCCAGTGGCATCCACTGGTACAGGATCGCAAGTTCCTCCCTTGGCTGGTCAAGGTATGTGGCTGTTCACGCGAGGGGGAGGGGGGGTCGGTTGCGGTATTACACTTATGTTCCATACTTCTTTCATTCGCTCATTGATCTCGTTGGATTTCGGAATCGCTCCAACGCCCCTCTATAGGTACCATCGGACAAGCTCCAAATCCGCGCACGCGACGTCTCGCAGGATCAAATAAACAAGCTGGAAGAGTTATGGAAAACAGAACCAGACGCACGCTTCGTCGACCTGGAACGACCCGATGCCATCGACGAAACGGAGCTTTCGCCAACGTTGCTTCACTACGAGGACGGCTACCACTACCAGAACGTGTTGGCGCCCCTTGTAAAAATGGAGGCCGATTACGATAAACAGATGAAGGAGAGCCTGTCGGAGGAATCGATCTCCGTCCGCTGGGAGAAGAGTTTGACGGGTAGGAATATCGCAACTTTCACCTTCGGAGGACGTCATTCCGCGGAGTTGAGCCGCGTAGTTGTTGGCGATGAACTCCGTCTGAAACTAGGCACCGGAGCCGAGTATATACATGGCTCGCCATGGGAGGGAATCGGCTACGTGAAGGATATCATAGACGGTGAGGTGGAACTTGAGATACGCCCATCCATCGCCGCGGGCGGTAGGGGGAAAGGCACAAGGAGGAACGGAAGGAGTGGCAAAAAAGAACGTGGGGAATCAGGAACCAAAATTCCAGATCAAATCACAGACGACTACATTGTCGAATACATTTGGAAATCTACGTCTTTCGATCGCATGCAGAACGCTCTCAAAACTTTCGCCATCGATGACACTAGCGTGACCGGTTACATCTATCACAAACTCTTGGGCCACCCCGTGGAAGAACAGCTCATCGCTAATCCAAAACTCCCCGAATCAGACGACTTCACCGCTCCTGGTCTACCACCTCTCAATGAAAGTCAAATTCAGGCAGTTGCGGCTGTGCTTCAGCGTCCTATGAGTTTGATCCAAGGGCCTCCTGGGACAGGTGCGTGAATTCAGCGATGTATGTTGTGTGGTATTGTTTTTGAACTCAACCTGTCAATTCGGCATTTGGAACAGGCAAGACCGTGACCTGTGCAACTCTAGTGTATCACCTCACGAGGCAGAACATGGGTCAGGTCCTTGTGACAGCACCCTCAAATGTAGCCGTGGATCAATTGACGGAAAAAATCGCAGCCACAGGATTGCGTGTCGTTCGTCTTGCATCCAAGACTCGCGAGGCGACCGCAAGCTCCATTGACCATCTTTGTCTGCACGTTATGACGCCTTTGGCTGGGGGAGATGAGTTCACCAAACTCCAGCGTCTCAAAAGTGAGGTGGGTGAATTGACAGAACGCGATCAGAAGAAATATCAGGCGCTCCGCAATCGCACAGAACGGGAAATTCTGCAGGCTGCGGATGTCATCTGTTGCACGTGCGTTGGTGCTGGGGACCCACGGCTTAAAAATTTTCGATTTCGCCAAGTAGTCATCGATGAGGCTACGCAAGCAATAGAAGCAGAGGCATTGATCCCTCTTTCCATGGGAGCGAAGCAAATTGTCTTCGTGGGTGAGTTCCTAATATTTTCACCCCTTGCTATGCTCACTTCTTTTTTAACTAATTAAAATATGGAATCCATGGCACAGGCGACCATTGTCAACTTGGCCCTGTTGTTATGTGTAAGGCGGCAGCAAAAGCGGGCCTCACCCAGAGCATGTTCGAGCGTCTTGTCCTCATTGGTATCCGTCCCAATAGGCTTCAAGTTCAGTATCGCATGCACCCAATTCTTTCGGAATTTCCGTCCAACATGTTCTACGAGGGAAGTTTGCAGAATGGAGTCACGGAATCCGACCGTCAGCTGCGCCACATGCCTGGATACTCTGGAAAAGATGAGTTTCCATGGCCAATTAAAAGCAAGCCAATGTTTTTTTGGAGTGTTGCTGGCATGGAAGAAATCTCAGCTTCTGGTACCTCATACCTCAACCGCACTGAGGCTTCTTACGTTGAAAAGATTGTCACACATTTGCTAAAAATGGGTGTTGAATCGACTCAAATTGGTGTCATCACACCTTATGATGGTCAGAAGAAGTATGTTCAGGAACACATGCGTAGATCTGGATCGCTCGCGGCATCTGTCTATGAAGCCATTGAAGTGAACTCTGTGGATGCATTCCAAGGTCGAGAGAAGGAAATCATGCTCGTATCATGCGTCCGCTCGAGTGAAAGTCAGGGCATTGGATTCCTCTCTGATCCTCGTCGTCTCAATGTTGCTCTTACTAGGGCTCGTGTGGGGTTGGTCTTCCTCGGAAATCCGCGTGTCTTGAGTAAAAATCCTCTTTGGGCAGCGCTTCTCTTGCATTTCAAAGAACACGAGACTCTTGTTGAAGGACCTTTGAACAATCTTCAACAGTCTTTTATGACATTTGCTCGCCCTCGTCGCAACATGAAAAGCGACCAGCGTTACGCCTTCACAGCGCTTGCGCGCGGAGGATGGGATGGACGGTGGGAGGACCGAAGCCATGGCTATCGCAATGCGCCAGGATTTGGAGGTGAAGGTGGTGGAAGTCGTGGTCGCCGCAAGGGGCGTCAGGCTGATTCCCGTTTCGATCCTTGTTATGACTATCATTACGATGAAACAGGTGGTAGTGGTGGTGTCCCTTTACCCAGCTTCGCGCCACTTCCTGACTATTCGCACGGAGATGACATGTCTGGGGATGGAGGCAGTGTCGGTGGTAGTGTTTACACAAGTGGATCACATTTTTCTCGTGGTGGAGGATATTACAGCAATGATATGCGATCTCAGGCAGATACAAACTCTGTTGCCTCGTCAAGATATTAGGTGTCTGTATATCTTTCAACGGCGCCGTGTCTGGCGTGGATTGGCTCATCAGGGTTCAAAAACTACTTCTGGAATTCAAGTTTGAAACTGTTTGCCAAAGATGGATGTTGCCTGGACTGTATCTGTCTGGCCTGCGGTGAATCAAAAGTTCGCTGTGAAGAATCCATGGCTCGCGGCCAATTTCGGCACAGGTGTTCCCAGAAATACTTGCAAGGTGGATGTTGTATCTGCTGAGAGCAAGTTTACTTTTCACCGGTTCAATGTGATAGAGTGAATGGTACTGCTGGCGGAATAAACATTGTGTAGACCGAAGTGATCCCTGCGTCCTCCTCTGCCAGCAAGAACATACAAAATGGATTTTAAGCTAAAAGTGACTTGCCAGTATCCTCGATCAAGGCTGATGCCATTTTTGTTTGTTCATGCAATTTTTCGCCTTCCAGTTTTTACTGATTTGCATGATTTGATGATGCAATATCGTTCAATAAGGACATCTTGAGTCTCCCGATGGGGGGCGGTAGTGTGACGAATACCAATTTTCTCTGGTCAGTGAATATCACAGGCCGTGAAATGGTGATCCCTTTAAACCATTTGTAGCCTTGGTGAGGTGTCAAAGACCCAGGCCGTAAGTAACACTCGGTTTTATTACACCCCCCTATTTGAAACAGAAGTGCAGATTTTGATAGATCCGATTCTTATTGCATACGACAGCATAGGACTGATACCAAAAATATAAGACCATGTACAGGAAGCGTATGATACAGTAACACAAGAAACACAATCTTATCTAAGTATTTATTGAATGATATGATTTCGAGAAGCTATCCCTATGCCTTTATGTCGACGTTAAAAGAAAATATCCTCTTCCTCATCATCTGAATTTTCTATCGCCCCAAGAAATTCAGTCAAGTTTATGCTCACTTTAGCCTGCGAAGCGCAAAGCGGCTCATCCCTTGAGCTATGATGTGAGCCACGGAGCTCTGTCATGCTAAATACTGGCTTCAGAGGTAGAGCAGAACTTTTCCCTCCTATGCTCTTTAAGTCCAATACAGAATGAAATCCACTGTGGACATTTTCTCTGGTTGATACTTTCACGAGACTTTCAAGCAACTCATGCACGTCATCGACATCATTAACATAATTGGCAGCTGCACTTGGTTTCTTTCCAACCGTACATGTGAAGCATTCAAAGTGGCTTGACATGTAACCATCACACGATGACACGTCCACTTGAGCAATTGTAGCAGGCAAGGGGGCCAGGGCTTGCCCACTCTTAGCAAGGCGTGCCTCAGCAGCCCTACGTCCAATTTGCCTCATCACTGAGAGCATCGGCTCGTCACAGTGATCGTCACCCATCACTAGAGCAAATTCAAGCTTTCCTTTTCCTGACACTTGCAGATTTTTCATGATGTGCATAGCCACCACACCTTTGTTAACACCTTTTGGTCGAACCTCCACATAGCCTCCTTCTTCGACTCCCCCGTGTAGAATATCCACGGCAAAGCCTCTCAAAACATTGGACAAGTGATCTTCCAATTCTCTTGACTGGAGATAACCAAATTCTGGATCTGCATCACGATACTGCCAAAGCACTTTCATCTCAGTTTCTTCAATGTAGCTACCGTGTGTCCTTGATGCGTAGACCTCCATTATTGTAATCGCAATAGACCTCCACGACCTGTCCTGATTAGGCACAAGGGTATCCCAAACTCGCTTGACTCCGACTTTGCCCGTTGGCCAAGACACGAACATGCCATGTTCAGCTGCCAATCCCAGGTTGGGAATGTGAGACAAAGTTTTTGTCAGAGAATGCCGCTCTTTCCCACTTACAACAAAAACACAATTTCTATTGTCTGAGCAAAGCTCTGCAAGTGTTGTAATCAAACGATCTTTTGGGACAGATGGGGGACGAGACTTCTTTACAAACTGAAACCGCTGTAGTCCATCCAACTTTATAAGGAAAGACGAAGAAGTGTGAGAATGCGCTAAAACGGAATGCAATAGGTTTGAGAGCCAAACTTACATTATCATTGGCAAGAATGGTTCCGCCATAATCTAGTAGAATGAGTCTCGATTTCGCATTTCTGTATGCTCTTGCAACTGAGTTTGCGTCGAGAGAATTAAATCCACTATCCATGCCCAAAAGTCTAAATCCAAGGCCAAGGCCCGCACCGGCATATCGTCCAGCGTCTTCGTTCTTCTGAACACCTTTTAAGTCAAGCATTGTTGCTAATGCCCATCGCTGTGTTGTTACTCTTGTGACAAATTCAGATGCAATACTGACGCGGCGCATGCGCTCATCCTCTGACATAGTCAAAGCCTGATAGAATGCGGTTGCGATTTCAGATATTTTCCAAGGGTTGACATGAAGCGCACCACGCATCACACGGGTACAGCTAGAAAACTCAGACAAGATGCACAAGCCTCTCTTTCTACCATCATTTCCTTGTTCTCTCAGCGCATCAAGATGTGCAATTGTAAACTCCTGGCATCAAAGATAATAAAAAATAATTAAGAATTCATTTTTCCTTGAATGAAGTAAAATAGATCAGCTACCAAACACACTCACGAGAGGGATAAGATTGAGGCCATCCCGAATAGTTGTAACCATAACGACGTCTGCTGCCTTCAACAGTGCCATTCTTTGCTGCAAGCGCATTTCTGATTCAACACACTCTTGAAAATGAATTGTGTTCGGCCATCGATCGTTAATGTTTGTGACCATCGCAAGGACTTCGTTTCTTGTCGTAGTATAATCGTCGCCTCGCTCGAACGCCGAAATACCAACCTGGATCAACACAATCTTCCCCGCCCATTCGGGGCATCGCTGGAGGAACCGCTCCAGAGCAATCAACTTCAATGGGATGCCCTTCAAAGATTCCATTCTATCAATGGCTGCAAAAATTACTTTGCCTTGGTATTGACTGCGAATCAACTTGACTCTTTCAATGGTACTAGGATGACTAAGAACTTGGTGCAGGACAGGAGGCTCGACTCCAGCATGAATGCTTGTGACAGAGACATGGCGGCCATTAGTATCGATTGCCAGGTTATGGCCTCCGTATGAGTCAGGGAACATGCCATAATTCAAACCAAGTAAACGCCTGCAGCATGTCAAAAAGTGACGTGCGTATTCAAATAGATGAAAGCCAACCTGGTCTGCATTAAGTATGCCACGCAGTAAATCCTCTCTGCACCATAGTGTGCGGAAGATCTCGGAACTAGGGAATGGTGTGTGGAAAAATATTCCGATCTTCGCCATTGATATACGCCGCGTCAGGAAAGAAGGTAGGATCATGAGATGAAATCCGTGGATCCAGATAAGATCGCCTTCATTGAAGCACTGGATTATCACATCAGTGAAATACCTATTCACGGAAGTGAAAGCAGCCCAAAGTTCCCCCTCCCTACCACCATCCCCATGAATTGGGCCTTGAGTTACATCATCCATGTTGTACTCTGCATATTCTGAGTCGTAAGACTCAACCTTCATTTGAGCATCAGGATTCCCTGCATTCACTCCCGTGGGGCTGGAGTATACAGAAGCGACATTGTGAAGAATCGGCCACAGCACTCCTTTACAGAAGCCATTGTACCTGAAGAATCGAACCGGGAAGACAAAATCAATTAACTGCACGCTATGAAATAAGGCAAGACAGTAAGTATACCAGGGGAATACTCACATCTCTCCAAAAAGATTAGTGGGCACCCAGACTGGGACGCAATTGAAAGGTCTCAAGGCAGCCTCCACCTTGTGACGTTCGTCCACGGGCACACCACTCTCAGAACTTTCCCCGCCGCCAACATTACCATGCCATCCTCTCCACTTCACAGTTCCAACCCGTGTTACCCGCAAATGAGTTTGCATTGACAACAATGCCTCGTAATCCCAATCAACTGACCATTCGCCGATTTCAGATCGGGTTAAATGGACAGGTAAAAAGGCACTGACGACGATTAGACCGTCACTTGAAGTGAGTTGAACAACTTGTTTCGTGGATGCATCATCGCGATTAAGTGGAGTGGGCTGTGGTGAAAATCCCACTTTGCTCTTAGATCCTCCAGAATCGCTCATAGCGGAGCTTGACGCAGGACGGCTGGCACTTAGCCCGTAGAGACTCGCAGCGCTGTTCGAACTATTCTTCCTCGCGAGAGAGTTGATGGAAGAAAACGGTTGCCTCAGCTTCTTGAGGTGGTAAACATTGGGAGGACCTATGGTAATCCCCAAAACATCGTTGACCGTGTATGATTCACCGGGTTGGAATAGTCGCATGGACACTTGGTGAACATGAGCTGGATCAGTCAAGTCACCTCCATCTGAAGAATATTCCCAACGGTGGAAAACTCCTGCGCGATATATAGCATACCGGTATCGATAGAATACATCTTTGTTGACGCTTCCCTGATCAGTAGACGCTGTGATGGGAATGGTCAGCGAAAGGGGACTGCTACTCGCGTACCATGGGTAGGATTTCGCGGTCGTGAAAAGCGGAATCTGACCAATCAAGTTATTTGACAAGAAAAGGGAGAGAGTAAAATCGAACGACCAAACGACATGATGTTACCGTACTGATAAAAACAGAAGACTATGCATCTAAAAATTTCCAGTGCGCCTCACCTTACTCCCGGCAGGATCCAATAGAAAGACTTCCTCGCCATGCCCGATATCATCGCACCGAACGCGGAATGTAACTTGAGCGAGCCGCGACCCCTCCACCTTCCTTTCAGAGGCCATGTTGATAGCTATCGTCGAACGGGTGCTTCCGCCGACGTATAATTTTACCGTTCGTTCACTTCTGTTCCGCCACTATTGTTACCCCCAGCAAAGCTCTCTTTTGTTGACTTGACAAATAATGGGCCGGCGAAGGAGGGGGTATCATCATAATTACTAGGAGTATCGTAGAGAGTACATTTACAGTAGCACTGTATCGTAGTGCGTGTGAGATTCTAAGAGAAAGAGAGAGATTTTGAGAGAGGGAACATCGTGACATCCATGTCACATCGTCTGTCATCGTCTGTCGATCAGTGACACCCGATTGTGGTGCAACATTCATCTCCCTCTCCATGGTGTATGGTAGATCATTGCGCTTGAGCCTTCATCATACTGCACTCAATGCTTTTGACCTGATAGTAACACTTCACCATTCTTATCCCCTCGCCCGAGGACGGCGCAGCTAGACTATCGGAGCACGCCATTTAGCCCAAAATCATGGAGCAACCCCCCGTGCAAATCGGCCAATATGTTCTGGGGAAGAACCTTGGGATCGGCGCCTTCGGCAAGGTAAGAAGGCGGTCGCGGAGGCGATAAACAGCTGTCACCATAATCGTTGCCCTTGTAATTGTGGTACTGGACGCTGGTGCTGAAGTCGAAATTCTTTTCCGGAATCGCAATCGCCATGGCCGGGTTTCATCAACTGGGGGAGCATAGCACCATGTTCAATTGCCACCAACGCATTAGACCAGACATGCTCGAAGACTCATTTCCCCCTGTTCTTTGGAATACTATCTGGAAAAATATTCATATTATCCTTTTTTTTGTATCCACAGGTAAAACTTGCAACGCACGCGATCACCAATCACAAGGTTGCCGTGAAGATACTAAATAAGGCCAAGATTAAGCAGCTTGGGATGGAGGAAAAGGTTCAAAGGGAAATAAATATCCTTCACTTGTGCACACACCCCCACATCATTCGACTGTACGAAGTGATTGATACCCCCACAGATATTTTTCTCGTAAATGAATATGTTTCTGGGGGAGAATTATTTGACTACATAGTTTCGAAAGGACGATTATCAGCGGACGAGGCCAGGAATTTTTTTCACCAAATCATTTCAGGGGTAGAATATTGCCACTTCCAAAAGATTGTTCATCGGGATTTGAAGCCAGAGAATCTATTGCTAGATTCCAACTTGAACATTAAAATTGCAGACTTCGGTCTTTCCAACTTAATGAGGGACGGTGACTTTCTCCGCACATCTTGTGGCTCCCCCAACTATGCCGCCCCCGAAGTTATCAGCGGCCATCTCTACGCAGGACCTGAGGTAGATGTTTGGTCATGTGGAGTTATTCTCTATGCTTTGCTGTGTGGCTCGCTACCGTTTGATGATGAATCGATCCCCAACTTATTCAAAAAAATCAAGAGTGGCATGTACAGTCTACCATCTCATCTTTCTCAGCTGGCGAGGAATTTGATACCTCGCATGCTTGAAGTTGATCCCATGAAAAGAATCACCATCCCTGAAATACGCCTCCATCCCTGGTTTCAACATAAGCTTCCGCCATATCTTCGTCATCCCCCCGAATTGATGGAGAAGCAGGAGCGTGTTGTCGATCCTGCCGTGATTGACGAAGTTTTGAAGCTTCCATTTCATAAGGCATATCAACACCTGCTGAATGGAGGCATGATTAATGGCATGGTCCCTCAGAATCAGCCAAGCCATCCCCTAATTACCCGTGAGCTTGTTGAGACTGCTGCATCGCTTGAGGACAGCCGCGAGGACGGGGCGCCGAAGGTACTAAGAGACTTACGCGTCGCATACGAACTAATTCTAGATCATAAACACACGCGCCTACGCGTAATGGAGGTGGCACGGGCGATCAGGGAGGCGGCAAGCGCGACGCCTCCGGCGTTTAGTCCCGGGGGGTCGCGAGGGGCGACGCCGGGGGGATACGGTAGTATGGGCAGTGGCGGGGGTAGCTATGCCGGGAGCGGGTACAACTCGAATTCCCCGAACCCCTCGGTCCATCACGGCCAATTGAGCAATACTCGCATGGCGGGTATGGCAGAGGAAGCGGCGAGGGCCCTGCTTCATCCTCCGGGGACTATGCGAGGGATTTCCGGCGGAGGCTCCATGCACACTCCTCCGCCGAGCTCTATTCCCTCGTCCATCGGTCCCGGTGGCAGTCCCCACATAGTACAGATGCAATCGTCTATCCCGGGTAACATCGGTATGATCGCCCAGCATCAACACGGGCGCAGGAACCGTCGGTGGTACCTTGGAATACAAAGTAAGAAAGACCCGGCGCACGTTATGACGGAGGTATACAAGGCCCTGATGGCACTCGGCTGCGAATGGCTACAGCTGTCGTCGTATCGGATCAAGTGCAGGTGGAGACCGAACGTGCCACGGGAGAGCCTTAGGCGGCAGATCGCCATGCCCGCGGCTGGGGGGGAAACCCCCGATCGCGCATGGGACGGCATCGGCGGGGGGATCGGGGGCGAGGGCGCCGCCGACATGAACATTGACGACGATGGAAAAAAATACACGAACGAGAATCTAACGAAATGCATCGGTACCAACGACGTGGTTTCGGTGCCGGACCTAAGCACGAAAGAATACTGCATCAAGATCGGCCTCACTTTATACAAGGTCCAGCAGAGCATATACCTCCTCGACTTCCAGAAGATGACGGGGGACGCCTTCTCCTTCATGACCCTGTGCGCGAACATCATCACGGAGCTGAAGACGCTTAGCGCCGCCAGCAAGCAACAGCAGGCGCTACTTGCGCAACAGGCCGTCGCGGCGGTGCAGCAGCAGGCCGCGATCGCCGCATCGGGGGCGGGCGGGCGCCAGTTTCACCCCCAGAAATAAACAACAAAAGCAGCAGCAACGAAAAACATACATACTATTTATCCATTTTATTTTTTCTTGTTGTCGAGGGAAAAATAGGGTGTGCGGCGATCGTGCGCTGTTTGGGTATCAATTATCGTACAATATCCCCGGTTTGGAAAACGAGGCGTTTGAACTGATGTCGGATTCTAATTTTCTTTATAGATAGCTGATGTGGTTAAATTGCACGCGTCTTATATTAAAACGAGTGCTGTTTATTTCTCATACCTATTCGACGTTTCAAAAAAAAGTATCATCACACGATGACTCATTCGTCGTCCAAGGACGGACGTAAGGCACAGTATAAAGCGATGCCCAATCCCGGCAGAAGGATCGTCGACGCGGCGATCAGGTCGTTGATCCTTCCGTCGTATTCTCCCCTCCGTCGCATATCCTCGGGAACGTACGACGCGGCGACGATCGTGAGTATGACGAAATCCAACGACGAAACCGAAACGATGGCCGTATCTAAAATTTCCGCGTACCCTCGTATCAATGCCCCGGGATTCGTTAGTAACGAATCGACGAATCCCGAGGTCACGCACGCCGAAACGCACGCGAGTACCACGAGCGCGTTGAAGGCCTTGTTCTCCAATACGTTGCGCGCGAACCAACCCAACTCGGACCCCTTGTACGGAACGACCACGTCGTTCGACGGTGGCGGATCGCGAACACTGGCGTACAGTCCCAATACGCCGTACCCCCCGAACATGGAACCGAGCACGAACGGCGTTGCCGGCAGTGGCGACCTTCGATCATCGCTGGACGATCCCGGCACGAGGAGGCAGGCGAACGGCACGGCGTACAATCCGAGGAGGTTGAATATCGTAACGAATAGCTCGTTGATTCCCGTCGGATTCTGAGGATTGTCGAGGAATTTCGACAATATTTCCATCGACGCGCCGTCCGGTTCGACGTACGATCTCCAGAATGCGAACGCGATGAATAGCGCGTAGGCGATGGCGTAGGGCGGATTGATGCGAATGTTGCCAATACTACCGATCAAGGAATCCAAGGAGGCAGGATCGTTGTCGTCGGCCCCTCCGTCCCTGGCGGCGAGGGGGGGGATATTCGCACGATGCGGCGGATGGTATTGTTGGGAGGCGACCCCGTCGTGGGAGGATGACGGTGGACGCGGTTCGACCTTCTCCCTCGTCGACGTCGTCGTCGTCGTCGTCGTCGACGTCGTCGTTATTATTCGACGGGGGGTGGCGATTGCGGTCGTTGTGGCCGCCGGGTGGACGAAGCTCGAAGCCCGAGGGGGCAGGCCGATACTAAAACATAGGACTGCAACAATACGAGTCGATCGGATGAACTTCCCCATGGTGTTGGTGGATTTCGCGACGAGAGTGAGAAATAATATGAGTGAAGGGAGGATGCGAGGATGGACGTAGTACCTAGGAGCGATGCGAGGAAGGTGGCGATGGAGAATTAGGAGCAAAAGCTAATGCTACGTAGGAATCAATATTCATACACTAAAACTAAAACACAAAAGCCAACACTAGAAACAAAATAAAGCACGGAACAACATTGTTGCTTTATCGGCTATAGTACATACGATCCCCTCATCTTAATGGTGACTTGTTTATTAAAAGCGAGAGGTCATGACATTGAGTCTCGAATTAGAATTTCCCTCATGAGTCTTGCGGCGACCACATCGGGTACCCCCGGCATGCAATAATGACTGCAGTCATTACCCGCCTGCACGTGCATCATACCATGATTCAAATCATCATAATCAATCAGGACATCAACGTTATCTCCGGGCTTGAGTAGCTCCTTTTCCAATTCTGCGCGGGGATTGGTGTCGACGTGATCAATACATGTGTTTGGTTTTTCCCCTGTCGTCCACTGGCCGTCATTAGTGTTAAAATGCTGCGTTGGAGTGGTAACATAGATTGTCCGAGTTCGTCGTCGCTCGTCGCCTTCCATCATCAAAGGCTTCGATATCCAGTTGATAAAATGATTGATGTGCGCTCTCTGCTCCTCCAGCTGGTAATGAATTCCTAACTCAGCGTGTTAGAGTGAGTGGCACCAGCAACAAAGAAATAAACCGAAACGAAAGAGTCAAAGAAGCCAGTGCACATATGCGATGATAACAAGTGCGTGATGTGGAAGAAGAAATGTAATTGCCGGGATGGTAGACATACCGTCGTTGTATATCAATACGTCCACATGCGCATCCGATGGCAGCGGCATTGCCGTCTTCGTTCCGAACGTTATCCTCCCATTGTGATCAATGATATCTTGTCGCAATCGTTCTAACACGTCGTGCTCGGCTGTGCGATCGTCGACGAACCCCTCGTGGGGGACGAAATGGATTTCCAAATTATTCGTAAGCAGTATCGACGCAGCGTCGAATCCCGAGTGCTGTCCGCCCATAATTAGACATGGATTGTTTCGACCACATTTCCACTTGTCCTTCCAAGGGAACATGGAATGCTCAATCAAATTTTCTTTTCCGGGCAATGAAAACATGGCATTGCATGCGATGGCGATGACGAGTTGTCTCATCAGCGAGTCGCCGGTGACGAAAACGCGACGCGGTTGCTGATCTCGTCCCTGCGCCGAAACGAGACGGAATGTGGATTGGATCATGTCCATATTCTGCAAATAATAGTCCGTCGATGCATCGAGAGTCTCCCTCACCCTGCTGTCATCACTGCTAGAGGCATCCACCCCCAGATGCTCCATAATGTAGGAACATGAAAATTTCGACATTTCGTAAGGGCAGGACAAGTTTATATAGCCGTAGCCCCCTCCTGATTGTGCGGACGATGACGATGGCTGCTGTTGAATGTCATGACTGTAGACTGTTTGACGTAGTTCAACGGTCTTTGGATCGAGGAATGGATCCAATAGTAACCCACGCCGGTGGCGATGATGATGTTGGTGCAAAGATAGTTTTCTTGTGTAGACAAGCAGGGAAATGATAATTGTGCCGGCCGTTACCAATCCACTTACGTGGAACATTCTTTGGAAAGAAATGGCAGGCATATCATTTAGATATTAAGCCGATAGCGGCTGCGCCCACCCCACCTGGAGATTTACTAACGATATCTCCTCACGGAAGGCCATGGTGACGATGGCGAAGTGAAACTGGCTGGAAATTATTATTTTTGGTCGAGAACGGGCCTACCTACCTGTCGCCGACGTCATCGCCAACGAGGACGCAAAAGACAGTAACCATAAAATGATACTATTGTACCTGCTATCCTACAAGAGAGCTGGTATCATACACAAAAAGATAAACATCATTAGTAGACTAGGTAGAGGTATTGTAGGTAGTACTCTGCGTCATTGTAGAGGAGAGGCGAACAAAGACGTAACACTTCGGCGGAACAATAACGGATTAATCTATCGTTCTCTCCCCTCACCGGAAACGCCCGCATTGCAATGACAATCATGGCACGATTCTTCCTTTGCAGTGTGGTGCTAATGTCTCGCGCCGCAATTGGCGTCATCGCATTCTCCACGCGGCGTCCACTTACCAGAGTCTCGTCGATGCGACCACAGGGAACGGTCCCTCCTTCGACCTATATCCCGACATCGTCTTCGTCCGCGCTCCTCCTCTACTCCTCGACGACGACATCGTCGTCGACGACGAAGACATTATCCGACGACGAAATTCGAGATGCGAAGGAGCTCCTACGTCGTGCGGCCAGGACCAAGTTGGAGAACCCCGACAGCGTCCTAGACGCACTCTATTCGCTCGAGACGAATTGCAAACTCAAGTTCAAGGAGGATCCCGAATTATTCGGTAGGGACATCATGAATAACATCTCCGGAGAGTGGAGGCTCATCTTCACAACGGGGACCAAGGAAAGGCAGAAAAAATCAGGCGGACGGGTGAATTACTTCCCCCTCAAGGCGATACAGAAGTTCGACACGTCGACGACGCCAATGATCATTGAGAATGGGATATACGGTCCGTGGGACATACCTCTGATTCGTTTTTCGGGGGATTTTGACTACGACGTACGTCGGCGAAAGTTGGAATTCGACTTCGACATGATTGAGATACTCGGTCTGCTCAAGATCAAATTGGGGAGGAAGGACGTGGCGAAGATCGGGGGGAATCTCGGTCTGGGCAGCGCGAACAACGAGAAGCTCGCCGACATGGGCAGGAGGGCGTTCTTCGATTGGATAAGCGCGGACGATGAGATCGCCACCGCGAGGGGTGGGGGGGGAGGCCTGGCGTTGTGGAAACGTGTCGTCGACTGATCTTAATATGTCTATTTGTCGATGGTTCTATTTTCTACAAATCAGCTTGCTTGTTCATAAAACATCTCCTTCTAAATACTACGATACCCTGGCAACACAACTAAGGCGCATTCTTCCCAGTAAAAATTCGAAGCTTATCTTTTCTAGAGGCACTCTAGAGAGTCTACGATATCACAGCCCACAAACAATTGATGTGATAATAAAAACAGCATCACCTGCCGCCCGGGGACGGCTTCACCTTCAATATCCCCTTGAGCATGAATCCAACATCCGGCGACGGTCCGAACGACCTCGAACTCATCTTTCTCCTGTCGCCGGTATTCCTCGCCCTGTTGGAACCGAACACTCCCCGCGGTCCCACCTTTCCGGCGTCGTCGTCGCCCGGCCTCTTGTCCCTCTTCTTCTTCTTCTTCTTGGTCATCGTAGTCGTCGCAGATGTCGCGGTCGTCGTCCCCCGCGACGTCGGCATCGTCGTCGAACGATGACCGACGACGCCGCTCTCCCTCTCCTCGACCTTGCGACGTTCCTCCTTCCTCATCGCCTTCTGTCTCATCCCCACGAGAATCCTCGTCGGTATCTTCTGCCTCCTCGCCGTCCGTCCGGTCAACTTCGCATACTCTGCATTCTCGTGCGAACGCTTCCTATCCCCCGTGAATCCCGTGGCGCCGAATTTGTGTACCTCCCGTATCGTCTCCTGCACGTCCAACGACGGTGGCGAGTCGCCGTCGTCATCGTATCGTCCGCGTCCGCCGCCGCGTCGTCGTCGAGGATCCTCGTCGCGTTTATCGCGAATGTCGTTCCGCTTCTTCTCCGCCCTTCGCGACGTGGGTCCGCCCACGGTCGTGAAGTCGGGAAATGCCGCGGGACACACGATCACCTCCACGTCCCTGCCATCGCGCTTGCGCTTTTGGCCGGCCGCGGATTGCATGATTACTCAGCTCTCAACGTCTATCTCGCGTGGGTGGGCGTGTATTTAACATGGGTGGGAAGAAATGGGACGGACAGACCAATCGTCACCCACACCACCACGCCCTTTTTTTCTGCACAACCATCATTCTAATTCTTACGCCGATTCGTCGTCGGCGAGCCCCCACCACTGACAGTCGAAGAAACGACCATGACGACGAAACTCGCGGCATCCCTCTCGTGCGCGGCGATGATGCTCGTCGCGACTCACGCCTTCCTCCCGTCTAACTCGTTGCCATCGTCGTGTTCGATGCGTCGGCCGCTCGGGATTTCGACGTCGTCCCCCCCCCTCTCCCCCCCCCCTCCTCCGTTCGCGCGACTTTACATGTCCTTCATGGCCGATAGCTCCGATTACAAGGCGGATAAGTCAGATTTCGGAGATTCCGGAGACGACGATGCCGATGCGTCGTCGTCCGCGCCGTTGAGGGGGGAGGTGGACATGGCGGACGTGCCGGTCACCGAGGAGATACCGGTGCCCATGAGTCGGAATAACGTCGGTAATCGCTTCGTCGCGGTCATATACGATATGGATTTCAACGAGAATGGGAAGAAGGACGTATGGGAGATGCACGACGATAGGGTCGCGTTGACCGAACGTCACGTCATGTGGGCACGGAAGCAGAATCTGTACAACGACACCTTCAACACCGATAGCAGGGCGGACGTATTGTGGAGTCATCAGCTCCTATCCTCGGACCTGCAGCGCACCGTCGGACACGCCATGTGCATCGATTCTCCGACCATCGAGGATTGTCGAGATGCGCTGTCCAACGATCCCATCGTGCGGTCGTTGCTCGGGGTCGATCCAACGTCGGGCGTATGCGACGCATCGGCCGTGCCATTGTACCGATGGAGGCAAATACGCGATCACACCCTAAGGCGGGACGATGGACGGGACGGATTGCCCAATATGGTCATGGCATTCGACAGGCCGGAGGCGATATCGGACGGATTGCGCGATGAGGTATGGGAGGATCATCTCGAATACCTGATACGGAGCGAGCGCGTCATCGCCGCCGGTCCGTTGCACGTCGCGACGGCCGACAAGACGGATGCGAAGTCGATCGCCATGGGAACTCTATTATTCTTCAATGCCGTGGACAGGACCGATGCGATAAATTTCGTGGAATCCGATCCGGCCGCGAATGCGGGACTGTACTCTACAATCACGGTACATCGATTCAACAGCCTTGACGTTACCGGGAAGTTCGTGTCGGAGAATCTGTACTTTCCAGGACAGAATACGTACCAGATGAAGGAGGCGATGGAATACTGGGGTTACCCCGTGGATGACCTACAGACTAGGTGGTTGAATTGGTAATAATGAGTGGGGTAGTTGTTTTATAAAATAATGGATAAAAAGGATGATCTTATTATATATATTTTGCCGCATTCCCTCTCTATTATTTACTCATTTCTCATCCGCGGAAATTTCTTCGGCGGCCATGCCAGTCAGGCTGGCCGTGCTTCCCTTGTTATTACTTCTAGTACTGTGCAGTTGCATATTCCACATTTCGGCGTATTTCCCCCCGTTCGCCAATAACTCGTCATGCGTACCCTGCATTTATTTCATTTTTGTTGCAATAAAAAATCCAACGGCAAATTGACGGTGAGACAAGTATGATATTCTCTGACGTTGCATGACTAATACTCTACCATACTCACCTCCTCGGCGACTTTACCATCCCCAAGAACGATGATGTTGTCCGCCCCTTTAATGGTTCCCAATCTGTGGGCGATAACGAGGACTGTCCTATCGGAGCCCAATCTATCGAGAGCGTCCTGAACTGAGTTTTCCGTCACGGTATCGAGGGCCGATGTGGCCTCGTCAAGGACAACGATGGAGGGGTTCTTCAACAGGCATCGAGCAATCGCGGTACGCTGTTTCTCGCCTCCACTGAGCTTAAGACCCCTGTCCCCCACCATGGTATCCCATCCCTCGGGGAGGCTGTCAATGAACCCCTGCAGCTGCGCATCCTTGAAAACCTGCATAATTTCTTCATCGCTTGCATCTTGTCGGCCATATTTGATGTTATTCTTCAGGGTATCGTTGAAGAGAGATGTATTCTGGGGGACAACGCCGATAGAGCTTCGCAAGCTTTGCTGCGTTAGAGCCCTTACATCTGCGCCATTAATTTTCACGGCTCCTCCGATTACGTCGTAAAATCTGAAGAGAAGGCGTGACACGGTGGTTTTACCTTCCCCCGTGGGCCCTACTATTGCCGTTACTGTCCCTTTCTTCATCTTGAAGGACAGCCCCTTCAACCCTTTCGTGTCAGGTTGGGTTGGGTAATGGAACGTGACGTTGTCGAATTCCACCACAACGTCAGGGTCATCGAAATTTTTGGGCGGTAGACTAATAGCATCACAAGCGTCAACTATATCGGGCTTCTCGACCAATATCTCCGACAGGTTGGCCAAATCAATAAGTGAAGTGACAATCAATCCGTATATACTCCCAAGGAAATTCAGCGGCATGAAGAGACTCAACACGTACGTCAAGACGGTGACGAAATCCCCCACTTCCAATCCTGTACAAACTTTGGAATTCCAGCAGCATTCAGAGCTGCTACTTTCGCAGCCAGATGAAATGCAACAGTTCATACGATTTTGGATACTGATCGCGGCTAGCGAGAGACTGGTCGCCAAGCATGCTTGCAAAAGCACTTGCTGCGAAACGTTCAAAAGAGTCAAGGAACTCTGAACGTTAACATTGCCAATTTGATACCTCTTCACCGAGTCTCCGAATCTAAATTTTTCGAAGGCGAGCGGGATTTGATTAGTAAAAAGTTGCAACCACGGGGGATAATTCCCCACAATGATGTCACTCTCACCTCTTTATCTCGAACTCCTCGGAGGTGAAATATTTCACCGTTTCGAAGTTAATAAGACTATCGGTGCATTTGTCGTGCCAGTCGTTGTCGGACTTGGCCATTTGCTTGCGGAACCTCCTCCTCCACAACGTGAGTAATATCGTCAACACGACGTACGCGAACACGAAGAAGAACACGGCCACCGCCAGCGAAAAACAGTCGAAGTAGGTAGCGAAGATGATCGTGACCATGATGCATTCGAATATCGCAGGCAGGAGCATCAGGAAGCAGTACTTCATCAGGCTATCGCACGCGGCTATGCCGCGATCCATGCTCCGTATCACCTCCCCGAGCTTCTTTATCAGGTGCCAATCCAGGCTAAGATTGAGCAGATGCTGGAAGGTTTCCTCGCTAAGCTGCACGAACGCCGCCTGCGCCACCTTGAGGTAGACGAGGCTCTGACATTCCTTGAAAGTCGACGATGCCAATTGCAGCAACGCGTAATACACGGCATATCTGATGGTCAGCTCGTAATCGCTCCGTGTCAGTGCCGTCAACGCCTTTCCCAGATATATGGGTGACGACAGGCTGCACGCCTTGGCGCTCGCGACGCACAGCCACGTGGTTATCGCGCGTACGCGATTGATCGCCGCCGAGGTGGCCGTCGCGTGGGGCCAGAAGTATGGCTTGAGTATCTTCAATAGCATGACCTTGTTCAATTTTGCCTTCTTCCCCTCCTTCGTAATCACCCTCGGATAACGACACACCCTGCCCTCGGTTATCGCGAGGATCGCGTATACGATGAGGCAGGATAGTGTGACATAATCCACAATCGTGGGCGTGGCGATATCGTCGACGACGATCGTCCCGATCGAGGAGGAGGAGGGGGGGGGGGGGGAGGCCAACAGCACGATGCATCCCAGGAGCAATATCAATGCCGATATGGAATACAATCCCCGTTGGAGGCTGGTGAAACGCCTACGCGCATAGTCGCGCAAATTCAAAATGAGTCCGAAACCGATGGCGCAGCTCGCGCATCCCAGCGGTACCGAGTCGTACGCGGCATAGAAGAATTCGTCGTGACCCGACGAGGAGGAGAGTATCGTGGCCGTGACGAAATACGCGAATAATCCCACGTGAATCGTGAGCGATAACAATGGCATAACCCTCTCGAGTCCGACCTTCGGTCCCTCCGCATCATCCGTCAATTGGTCCTCCGCGTCGCCACTACCGCCGCCGCCACCGGCAGATGGCCCGTGAGCCGAAAATGCCGTCGTAGTGGACAACATCCTCGATAGGAACGAGCCCCTCCTCCCGGCATTGTCATGTGCGGGGGGTGGGGACCACGTCGTGCCATTCGCCGTCGATTCGCGCACGTCACGCGCGGAAAGTCGTCCGTTGATATTCCACACGGACAAACGACGGCGCGTCGTCGACATGCCGAGCTTCTGCCCGCGCTTGTCATCGTCGCCGTTGGCGTTCTCGCCGCCTCCGACGACGCCGCTGCCGTCGTGCTTCGCGTCGGTATTGCTCGCGACGGACACCAGATCGCATACCAATCGGAGCAGGTGGAAGGTCGCGCCGACGCCCGCGGCCACGATGGCGGAATTCGGTGCCATGTTCCTCCCTTATTCTTTTTCTTCCTTTTTGCTATTTTGTCGTTGTCGCGCGGTATATCGATGATGAGAAGTGCCGTAGACTATCAGAGAAAAATGTGAGAGGCGAGTGACGATGACGATGGAAATTCTTGGGGAATCTTGAGGGGTTCGGCGGGAGGACGTCCTTTTTTTACGTATATCGTACCTATTATCAATTCCTACGCCAATTCGTCTCTCCCGCCACGCACCGTTCCCGCCCAAAACATGCTAATGATTTTGCTTGACCTGAAGATTGCGCTGTCCACCGTAATAATCTCTTCGAGGGCCCCGTCTTTTTCGTCATGACGAACACGCGTCGACGAAATCCGACCGACGACGATGGTCCACGGGCCACGAGGGAGCGCAGTCGCGCGGTGGCCGAGAGGGAGGCATCGAGGTTGGCCCGTCCGGACCAGCCGTCGGCATCGAGCGCACTGGGACATGCATCCAGGACGAGAAGCTCGGTCATGTCCACCCCGTTCGGTCAGATGATGGGAGGAGGAGGAGGCCGGAGTCCCGCCACCGGGGGGCGTAAGATCGATTCGGATCATCAACCGGAGGAGTGGTGCGGTCCCTTCAGCGTCGCAAGGCAGATGATCGCCGCGCGCGAGGAGGCGAGACGCCTCCGAGAGGAGCAGCTTGCCGAGAACGATCCCGGGAATGGTAAAGAAACCCACCCGCTCGACGAGATGACCGACGTTGCCTTGGAGAAGAAGCGAAGGTTGGAGAATCCTTCGATGAATTGGGTATCTCGACGTCAGCGTGCTTGTAATCCCCCCGCCAATGGCGCTGCCAGTTACTACGCTAGTCGACGTGAGCGTTTCAACCAACAGAAGATGGTACTGGGGAACGGCGGATCGATTGTTTCGCTCTTCCAGCTATGCGTCACTTGTCTGTGAGTTTCTGCACACGCATCTTTCCTTCCTTTTCGTTTCATCCTCGTTCATTTTCCCCTATCTCATTCGACGTTCGTCCCGTCCCCACCCGCCATCTCGCTCTACTGTGCACGATCGTTCCCTGCGCACACAGCGTTGATAACTTTGATAGGATTGATTCCCTGGGCATGGTCGATCATTCGATCCGGCGTGCCTTGTGTGAAAGTCTCGTCGCGCGGGGGAAAATGAATGGCGCTGCGTTTGACGTGCTTGCCGAAATGGGAGTGGAAACGCTGGAATTGGTCGACTGTGCACAAGTCACTCAGGACCAGTTTTGCGATGCTCTCGGGATTTTGCTCCCGTCCGGATTGAGGGCCCTGATGCTCAATCACTGCGGACGTTGCTTCGGCGTACAAGCGGTAAAGGTAATCTCCGAGATTGAGAAAGATAAGTTGGAGTTATTCGCTATATCTTTGGGAGGGGCATATCTCTTGAAGGATGAAGACATGGCCAAGTTGATCGGTGCGGCGTGGCGGACGCTTTCATCGATTGAAATCACGGCCTGTCCTCTTGTAGGAACTCAATTCTGCGACGCGTTGGGAATTCATTTTTCTTCGTCAGTTGGTGGTATGGGTGGAACGCTTTTGGAGTTGTCGCTGCAAAATATCCCCTTGACCAAGGATGCCTTGCTATCCATTGGAACCTCATCGGATGCCCTTCGGAACTTGAAGAGCTTGAGACTTAAGGAAATGTACGTTGATGACGAGGTTGTCTCGATTATTTTAAGCTCGACGCAGGGCACGTTGGAAGGGATTGATCTTAGTGGGAATCCTCAACTGACAGATTTCATCCTGCCCTGTATTCGACGTTGTAATACCAATGGCAGCCTACGTGCATTGCTTTTGAGTGGCCTGAAACAACTCACTGCGATTGGATTAGAGATTTTTTTCACGCCGATAGATGATCTCCCCTCGCCCCCCATGCTGAAAAAGATTGATTTATCACAATGTTCTTACGATGAGGTGAACGATTCAATCCTCTTGCTGGCAGCGAAGGCAGCATCTTTCAAGCCGTCTTTGGCAGATTCAGTAGACGAAGACAATCCAAATCCAGAAAGCCTCTACTTTGGGATATCAAACGTCATGGGACTTGTTCACGTCAACTTGGGCGGCAGTAGCATAACAGATAAGGTGAGTAAGAACAAATTGTGAAATTTTCGATCACTATTTCTATTTCGCTCAAAAGATACCCCCTTGTTTTTCAACAAACGACCAGTCGTTGGAGATCCTTGCTGCGACGTGCAGCTCATCGTTGCAAGAGCTGGACATTAGCTTTGCTACCAGTGTCACGGACAAGGGACTGGGTTACCTTACATCAAAAGTAGGATTCCAGTTCAAAAAGGTCCACATTTGGGGGCTGGCTCAAATCACAGAGGAGTTTCTTGATGGGCATGACCGGGTAGAAGAGGGAGGATTAGAAATTGTGGGAGTTTGGATGAAAAAAAGCGGTGGCAGATCTGTACGAAAATAAGAGAAACGTATAGTCATAAGGTTTTAGATCATTTTGCGTTATAATACCTAGCCATCCTATTTTTGTTTCTTCTTCTGACTTATGAATGCTGCAAGCAAATTGGCCGAGGCAGTTGAAACATGTTTACGCTTCTTGGCTGAAGATAATTTTGTCATGTGACTCTCTGAGGGTTTGGGAGAGCACGCTGTCGCCGTAGCCTTGCTTTCAGACGATGCAACCTTGCTTGAATACTCCGCCATTTCCATATGATATCGTGCCTTGTCTGTCACTGCCTTTTCATCCCATTCGGCTCGTTCCTCGGCAGTTAACGACTTAAATTTTGCAGATAGCAGCTTAGCTAAATCACCAAATGCCAAATCGGGATTTTCCGCGCGGAAATCAGCACGGGCAGCGTTGCAGAACAAAATAAACGCGGACATGCATTGTTTTGGAGCATTTCGGTCCTTCTTTTTCTTCGCCTTGTCTCCTCCCTCGGACAATTTCGAGGGGAGGGGCACTTCCTCGGGTGCTTTTTTCTTTTTGTTGAAATTCATTGAACAATAATGAGTGACACAATTGTGGTCCAATTTTTGATAGGAGATCGCAAGCAGACTTACCAAATCTTCCTCCTTTAAGCCCAGTTTCTTGAGATGATCATTCTTCACCTCCCAAAGTACGCCTGAACCGTTCGATAATCGTCTCTTGTCCGCAATGACATCTAACTCTCGCATCGCTTGAGCTCGACTGGTAGTTATGGTGGGGTGAGCTTTTAGCAATTCGGTTACAACATAATCTTTCGATTTCAGAGTGGAATTGTGAACAAAGTGGGCCATGATCTTTTGTGCCTCAGGCGTCAAATCTTTGATCTGTGGAGTGGAGGGTTTCCCGAATGTGTCTTTCTTGATTAGGCTCGCGTCCTTGATAGAATCCGAAGGCGGGAAAGCATCCAAGCAAATGCTAACATCAGGGGTTATGACGCATCCTGCGTGTGAGATTAGGACATCCATAGCCTCCTTTGAGGAGAAACCCTCAACGACATATTGAAAGTCGTCATCTTCGAAGCTCTCATGAGGCAAGCCTCCAATACGTGGGGCCACAACGCACGCTTTGAAGTGACTGGGCTTTCCTGAAAAACCATTTCTCTCGTTGAGAATATTCTTTTTCCTTAACTCTCTTGTCTCATCGTCATCGTCTTCAATGCCCAAATCATCTTCGTCAGCTAGCCAACCATCGTTATCTTCATCATTCTGCATGTCCTCCTCCTCCTCTGCGCCGTCTTCATCATCTACCAAGTCTTCTCCCTCTTCATCATCTCCCTCTTCCCATTCTTCTTCACTGTCGACATCATAGTCTAGATAGTTGGTGTCCTTTCCAAGAGGTCGGCGTCCGGTGACAAGGGAGCTCCGCTTGCTCCACGTTCCACGATAGGGAGGACGAACATCCTCATGGAAGCCGAGGAATTTGTATCGGTTTGGGACGATTATGACGCGCTCCTCATCGTAGGGTTGAGGAGCAAATGCATTTTCTGATAGGACGGTAACAAACACCGTTACCCTGACTTGGTTTGTTTTCCAACGTCGACATGCTTTGGATCGTGGCGACAACTTAACAAAGGGATTTGTAATGACGTGAGTGTCTTGGCTATCAATTAACTTGCGAAAAGCATCACTGTCAAACAAATGAATATCAGCTTGAGCTGCATTTGACAGTACGCTGGTATTCAAAACCTTTGCCTTCTTCTTCACAGCCCCCGTTGAAAAAAATGACATCATTCGCGCCTTACGCTTGTTCTCTTTTTCCTCCAACTCATGCCTCTTTTTCTCTATTTCCTCGTTCTTCAAGCGCATTGCCTCGGCCTTTTTTTGTTCCTTCTCCTCCTCCTTGCGCTTCTTTTCGTTGCGCCTCTCTTCTTCTTGGCGTAACTTTTCGTTTCGCTTCTCTTCCTCCTGACGCTGTTTTTCGCGTTGTTTCTCGGCCAGGTCCTCAGTCTTGTCCTTATTTTGCATTTTGGTTTCCCTCAGAAGTCGAGTCTTTTCTTCTTCGCGCTCGAACTTGAGTACTTTTTCTTCCATTTCACTAACCCTAGCAGTCAGAGATTCTCCCCTTGTAGGGGCTGAAGTTGATAAAGTTATTGAACCACTATTCTGGAGGGACAAAGAAGCCTTATCGATGGTAGTGATCAAGTTGATTATGGACTTGTGATGACTCTGGAGTTTCCTTCTCATCGTCCGAGCCCTCTTCACTTTTGTGGCCTCCCTTTGCGGAAGAAGATCTATAGAAGAGAGCTCCCAGCGCCACATGTAACATTCCTCGGCATTCTCAAAGCAGTCAAGTTTCGCCACTGGGGTAGCTTTTTCAAATGCGGGTGCCTTGCCGCTCAGGTAGGACTTGCGTTGGGCCAGAAGTTTAATTTTGGATGATATAGATTCGAAAGTGAGGGGCCTGGCATCAGTAATAAAGGGTGAAAGCTCTTCAAGAGCAGACTTGGCTATGACAGAAAGTGGTTGCGATCTAAGTAGGAATAAAAATGCAGATTCAAACTAATTGTCAGGCATGACACGAATTTCACGAAAGCGGAGAAATCAGGTATGTTGCGATCGAATTTGCTCACCTCCCTTGCACAATTATTTGCAAATGCGTCAACAACCTATCCGGGAACCCTCCATCTTCAGCAACCTCAATGGATCCCTTATCCACCGTACAACCATCCAAAGATAACTGCTCTTCTTCGTAATCATCCGAACTCGGGAGATTACTCAACTCGACAGCTCGCAAGACATATTTTTCTCGCAGTGTCTTGAAATCGCGAAGCCGGGAAACATCTTCCTCCGAGAGGTTCGAGAGGTTAACGATATTTGACGTCGTGGACGAGATAGCATCATGTTGCTTGGCGTCAGCTTTGTTAGGTGATACAGCATCATTGATGGAACCCGAAGAGATTGAAACAGTATGTGATGGAGACTCTTGCGTTTTTGATTTGCACACTCTCTTCTGAGGACCGGCTGCCAACTTTTTGAGAGGGGCAGCAATGGGTGTCACTCCCTTTGTTTCCATGGCTGCCAGTGAAGAATTACCATTGAGTGACTTCCTCGGCGATAAACTAGCCATTTTGAGAAATTTTGCCGGAAGTTTGGTAGTCGTCTTCGTCTGACGGGTGGAACTCGTTGCTTTCTGCTTCAGCGATGCACTGTCGTCAACTTCGGTGTTGGATGATGACATGACACTCGTTTCTTTCGAAGGCTCTATTGACGCACACTTCCCGGAAACGTTTAAGACAGACACTGCGTGCATATCTTCAATTGGGATAGTTTGATTGTCCAACAAGTCTTCAAAAGTGTTCGGCTGCTGATCGATTTCAGTGGGAACGTGCGAGTCTTCATCGACACGATCGTCATGATCTGCGACATTGTATTCTAGTGAGGCAGCTCCATCCTCCTCCAATGCGACTGCAGCATCATCGTCGTCGTCATCCTCGCGAATCTTGTCCGTTTTCTCTGGTACATTATCCTTTCCTTCGTCACAGTCAACATCAATGATGATGTCGTGGGAATTTTCATTCGCATCTCGGTCATTATTGGCTTCCATCATTGACATGCCACCCACGGCCACGCATTCATCGGTCTCAACAGCATAAACAGCTGCGGGTGCAGGATCGATTGTATCGTCATTTGAGTTAGGATCACCTTCGACGTCGTTATCCTTCGACTCGGGCGCCTCCTTGCCAAAATCCACCCCGATCATCCTCAGCCTCGAGTAACGCTCCGGCGGCAGCTCGCCCCGCTTGTGGGACGCCTTTTGATTTCCCAACCACCTCCCAAGCAAGATCGTGGTACCCTCCCCCCCGTTCCCTCCCCCCGCGGCGGTGGTCTTGTAGGAAGAGGGGATCGCGCAGTCGCCGTGCGTCTGCTTGTACCGCACGAGGAGATCGTACCTTTCGTCCCACTGTCGGACGAGGACGCCGTTGCGGTTGCCGCTGCTGCTACCGCTCCTCCTCGATCCGCCGGCGCCTCGGAACTTGCGGGAGGCCACCGCCAATGCGTACGTGGGCGAATCGTCCAATTCATCTTCCCCCCCCATCCCCCCAATGACGCAGGATGATGATGATCCGGGAAGTTGAGGAGCGCGACGCCGACGAGCGGCTGTCGCCTCGGCTTTCGCGGTCGTCCCTTTGACGCCTTCGCCGGCGTCATGGTCGTTCTTCTTCGCCCTCTCGACGACCACAGACGATGCTCCCTTCTTCGCCTTCTCATCCTCCTTCTTCAACTTCTTGTCGACTTCGTCGTCGATGCTATCTCCAACGATCGAACTCTCCACGGAGTCTCTGTTACCATCGCACGATTTGTCGGTGGGCCACTTTTCCTTATTCGGTGTGACCGGCATCTTCTCCACGGCATCTTCGACCTTGTCGATGACACTCTTGTCGTCCTTCGTCGACTTGACCGCCGTAGACAATGACTCCGTCGTCGCTGCCTCGATCGTCTCAGTAATCGCGACGACCGCCCCGGAGCCCCCGCCCCCCTCCTTGTCGATCGTCGGAAGCTTCATCCTCGCGGCGACGACTACGCCGCGACGCGTGTCCTTTCCCCCCCTGCTCGCGGTGGTCACTGCGGAGGATGGATCCACCCTGGCGAAGAACGAGTGCAATGTCGTCGACGGCTTCTTGGCCGGGTCCTTCCTCCCCCTGGTCGACGTCGACGTCGTCGTCGTGGCGGTCGGGCCGTCATCCTCCCCCCCGGGCGTGGCAACGGCGACGAGGACGGCGGACGACGACGTCGGGGACGAGGCGGAAGGCGACGGCGACGTCGGGGATTTCTTCCCCCCGCGCCCCCTCCCCCCGCCGTCGCCGCCCCCGCGGGTCGACGACGACGACGACTTCGTCCCGGCCTTGGTCCTGATCCGCGCCGGTCTTGGCGTGACCACCGATGCCTTCCTCCGCGGCACGGGGCTCACCTGCGCGGGTCGACGACGACCCCCGCGGCGACCATCGTCCGCCCCCTCCGTACCCCCCGCGTCGACGTCGCCAACCTCCTCGTCCGCCTCCTCCTCCCCCTCGCCCCCAAGATGGTCCTCCTGACTTTGGCTGACCCGTGGACTAATGGCGGCGGAGACGACGTCCGAGGATGACGACGATGATGACGACGACGAAGAGGAGACTGCCAGGGCGCAGGCCGAGGCGTCGAGGATGGCGACGTCGTTATCGGCGGCGTCGATTTCGACTATTTCGCTGGATGGCATGGCGATGAATTATGATCGTTTATTGCAATGAATGCTCCTAGGATGCAACGTTCCCATGTTGTTGTTGTGCATAAAAAATGAGAGCATTGTGAAGAAAGGTGACTGTGAAAAGGAAAAAAAGGATTCCGAGATTTGGCGCGCGGATCGGACTCACATCATATTTATCTACGTGATAAACTGATAAGTACGACAACTGATAAAAGAAGTAAGAACACGTCTGTCCCTCGTTTCCAGTGTATCGTTGCGTCAACACTTAGAGGCCATTATTTTTTTATGTGTCCCCCCCTCCCCCCTCGATGATGTCGGGGCGGCTGTGGGACGGAGCCAACACGGCGGCGGATCGATGGCAGCGCAACACTTTGGCAACGGAGGCGGTGGCGGGCCTTAAACGCGCGGTGAGACGACTAGCGCGGTGGAGACGATACGACGATATCGACGTCTGGAAGGGGGGGAGGAGGGGGGGGGGGGGGGGGGGGGCGGGGGGGGGGGGGGGGGTGGGGGTGGGGGGGGGGGGGGGGGGGGGGGGGGGGGGGGGGGGGGGGGGGGCGGGGGCGGGGGCAGGGGCAGGGGCAAGGGAAATGGCAAGGGGGGCAAGGGTGTGGGCCAGGGCAAGGGCAGGGGTACGTTGGCTTTAACATTCACATGCTCCTCCATACCCCGCTTTTCTCCTCCTCCTTCTCTCCTTCCCATCATTGACTGTCCCTCCTGTGTAACCATCATCAGTTGATTGTTGTGTTAGAGCTGGCAGAGTGAGAGTGTGATGCTGTCATGTTGAGTTTTGCCTAGGCCTAGACCTCAACCCCCTCCTTCCCTTTCCTCCTCCTCCTCCTTCCCTCTCTCCCTTCCATCGTCATCGTTGGCGTCCTCATTGTCACTTCCGCATCTTATCATTAGTGGATTGTTGTGTTGAAGGGTCAGGCGGAGCAAGCGCAATGAGGTTTTCATTGATCTTGGCACTTTGCGCCACCCCACAGATCCACCATGATACCATCTTTCCCAACTCTTCTCACCCCCAACCGCTCTCCCACCTATTGCCTACTGCCCTCACCGCCATCTCTCTCCCCCTCTATTGCATGTCGCGTCCTTCCACTGCTTGTGGTTGGTTGTTATGTATTTTTTTCTCCGGGTCTCATCGTTGTAGTCGTCATCATTTTTGCACATGCGCCCCCCCCCCTCTCCATGCCGAGCTCCAATTTGATTGTTGATTGCGTCCGAAAATTGCCACCGCCTTGAACGCCCCCTTCCGGCAATGCCTTTGTTGCGTTTTCATTGGCCCTGTCGTTGTAGACGACGCATGCATTGTTGTCGTCATCACCACATCCCCCTCCATCCTCTTCCATTCTCCTCCCTCCCCCCCCCAACGCACGTGCTCCACAGCCTGTGATTTGATTGTTGTGTTCTTTGCTGTCTTGCTCGCCACGACGCCGCCGCATTGCTATTCTTTGGATAATGTTGGCTCCGGCGTCGTAGGTGTTGCAGTGCTTCGCCAGCGTCGAAATCAGCGGCGAAGGTGTCGAAATTGCACTCAATAACACGATCGACGGCGATGAAATCCTTAAAAAAAACGAACCCGCAGGCGTTCAATCCCACGCGCTGGTGGCAGCTCGACCCCTTAGAGAAGCTGGTTCGATGGTATGATTGGGGAATTTATTGAGCTGTGCGGGATGAGGAAATGATCGTGGAAGGGTGGGGGGGCGGAATGTTCATGGTTTGCTAGTTATTTTGCGTGTTTTGTGTGTGGTTGTGCNTGATATTAATAATTAATGGTGAAGGAATGGACGATGGCGGACAACGGCATACGGGCGGAATCTTGAAACCAAGGGGAACGCGATGGCGGCGGCGGGGTGTGGGGGTACAGTCAATGGATTAATACCATATTAGCGGCAAAGTTCATTTTGTAGCTCATACCTATAGATTTGGCGTCCGCCCACACTAGACGATAATCCCACACCACACTTTTTCGCTGTAGTAATCCCTCACTGGTTTTTGGACTTTTAAAATCCTTCATCGCAGCATAACTAACTTTCTGAATCCCTCACCGCATCAATGTTGCTTCTGAAAACCACTCACCTGAAAGTTAGGACTTTTATAATACCACACCTAAAAATAAGCTGCTTCTAAATCACACACTGCTTGGTATTTACCTTTTTTATATACTCACATATATTGGCACATGATTAATACCACACTGGGCGTTGAGTGGCCTTTTTTAGCGAAAATGTTCTCCCATCCTGTTGGGGCTTCTATAAACCCTCACCTGGAGTCATGCAAAATCCAAATACGCCTCACTTTATTTTGTCACTCACAACATCCCATCACCGGCGCACCTGATGCCATCATCCCCACATCGTCGATCTGCCCGCCGGCATGCTGCGGCGGCATCTCAGCTGGAGCAACCAGTGAACCCCCCCCAAGAAGAGAAAGCAGGTGGTGTGAGCAAACAATCCAAAAGAGCCCCTGCACCGGCATTGGGTGCTGTGCACCCACACAAATTAATAAGAATCCAACTTGCAAATGCGCCCCCTCCTGAAAAGCGGCACGTTACTGTCCGGCAGTCTATGCTCAACAAGGGAAGCGCCGCCAGCGTCAACACGGTCACAGCCAATACCAAGGGAAAAGCCGCCAGCATCAATGCGGACACAGCCAATACCAATGGAATCGCCGCCAGCGTAAATGCGGACACAGCCAATACCAAGGGAAGCGCCGCCAGTGAGAACGAGGAGGACTCATGGCTCGTTCTGTACAGTGTCAAACGAGGGGCGGCGAAGGGGACGAGGGGTGATTTGCGTAAAAATCCGCCTATCGATACGATCACACGGAAGGATCCACCCGAGGGTCTACTCAGTGTCACACGTAATCATCCGCCAATGGATGTGATGGCACAGGAGGATCTGCCAGAGGAAGGCGTCGCTGTGTCTGTTGCCGCTGTTGCTGCTGCCCCAAACACCACAGCGTACCTTGCA
>JALLBA010000031.1:0-41418 GCA_036939675.1 Cyclostephanos invisitatus | reverse complement strand
ATCCAGGGGTATGGAGGATGGCGCTCAAAAAATCTGCCAGTGGACAGGGTGCATATAGAGTGGGATTGGACAGACAAAAAGGTACTACGAAAAAGGCTATATTGGGGTATGAAAACCGATGCCTGTGGAATTACCCTAAGATATGATAGAATTTGACCAAAAATTTGCTTCCGCGGCAACAACGCTGATGCCCCAACAAGGTGGATGACATCATCTCTTCGTTCCATCAAATGCGTCGGTGTACTACCATTCAGCTTTTGCACATCGTACCATCGTTTCATCATCCCGTAGGTTTTGTCCATCATCCCATCAAGTGCGCTGTCTAACACTCCATCATGCCAAACAGTCCCGTCGTCGGCGACGTGCCATCAATCTTAGCCTTCCCCTTCAAGCTCGCCACCCTTTTGGTCAACATCGTCTCTCCGTCTCTGGGTGGTGAGGTCATCACAGTCACCCCAGCCCCCCTTCGTGCCAGCTGATGCCTCAGAAGCAACTAGTTGCGCGGTGCCTTCATCTACTTCCAAGTTGTTCATTCTTTGGCGAAACAAGGCTAGCCGGCGTGTCCTCGTTGTCGTCGTCATCGTTGTCATTGTCGCGTCTGGGCTGTAAAGTTTGCGCGTTACCATTTTGGTCTGGCTGGAGTTTTACTACCTACCTATCGTACCTTACGCGACGTCGTGTGATGTCGTGCGATGTCAATGCCACATCACCGATCTCATGCGATGTGGCACGATGTGGCACGATGTGGCGTGGTGTGGTATGACGTGAGACTCAGATGAATTCTTATTGGGTTTTTGTTATGACTGTTCGAGCAAGAAATTTTCTCGGAAATTTCACCAAAATTTCTGTTGAAAAGTTGCAGGACTTTATTTTTATATTTTTTGCTATAAATTGCTTTCCGGGACTCAAACTATGGCCAGACGCGATTCTTCCTGTTGTAATTATCATCATCATGCCCCCCCCCCTTCAGCGTCCTCCTTGCGGCATCATCTTCACTCTGGAACATTTCCATCCTGGCAATGATATGGCAGTCGGCGGGCGGCGGTGAGCAGGCGTCGCGTGCGGTGTATGGAATGGATGTCTTGTGGTGGCGGTGGTGGAGGGAAGGCGGTGCTGATGGGGGGGATCGTCAACAGGGTTGGGAGGGTGCGTTAGGTCAAAGGGTGATGCCTCCGAATGATAGATGGTGGCGGGGGAGGGCATCAAAGTTGGCGGCGGTGGCTGCTACAGAGTGTATTCATTGACGGGCAGCAAACTCCCAACCCTTATCTAACCCTTAGCTAACCCTTAGCTAACCCTTAGCTACTACTTAATTAACACTTAATTAACCCTTAAGTACCGGCCCATTTCAATTGTTAATAAGGCTGTAGTAGTGTAAGCAAAGTGTAAGCAAAGTGTTAGGAGTAGCAATGTGTTCCCAAAGTGTTAGCAAAGTGCCGGATCAATTGTTATGTGTTATCCGAAGTACAGTGGGCCTCAGCAAAAAAATGCTGTCATGGCAATGGTAGATTTTTTCAAGTATGTAGCTTAATATTAATTCCAACTTAGCAGTTACCCAAAACTGCGATCAATTGGCGATTCAGATAAGATTCAGAAAGTGTTCAACACATCGCTGCAACCATGGTGTGGAGCGGCTTTGGCACTTACAACACTCTATCCCGAGGACACCACCCCAACCACGCACATCTGCATCATCGACAGCTCATGTGTGGTCGTCCAATGTTACCTCCTGCACTGGTGCTGGGTTCTGTCATCCACAGCCATTGCTAGCAGAGTCGCCGCCCACTGCTGCTGCCACCCCACTGCCACCATCATAAAACACTGCTCCTTGTCCACCTCTTTCGGCTTCCTGCTGTGGTGGCGTCAAGGACGTAGCAATGGTCCTCCTCCACTCTCTTTGAGGAAATGTAAGTTGTTCTTCATCATGGTGACATCCAAAGGTATGCCCAATAACGATTGCCGACAATGCTTTGCAACGACATTTCCGACGTAGGCTTTCACGGGAGGAGTCCAAACAGATGCCTTCCCTCGAGGGTGGAAATCAACTGTCAAACGGTAGCAGTATTGGATATGCAATCGCGGAGGCTGCCGCATCGGTCCTTCAGTGGGACGACGCATCGTCATCGTCCCCCATCTCCCTACCCCTTCCCATTATGTCCCCGCCCTTACCAAGAAGAACGCCACAAAAGAGCAGCCCCCATCCTCCTCCAATGCATTGTTGTAAATATGCAACATTGTTGCCATTGCAATGATGGTGGCAGTCGTAATCGGATGACGGCAATATGACCCATACAGCAAGGGCTGCTATGCCTACCCTTGAGTGCTTCTCGGTGGCAAGATGAGCAACGAAGACGTCCGTTGTAAATGTAACAACCAGCATCATCTTGTGCCTCGTTGTCAGCCGCGATCCTGATGTGCTCATTGCATGGGGGGGGGTGAGCTGCATGCTCTAATCATCCCCTACCATCTGCTGGACCTCATCCTCGATGACTCGTTTACCGCCATCGTTTGTCGTATTTTCCCTGCCATACTGGACCACTTAGATATTAGATATTATTTAAACATAACTGTGTTCTCCAATTAATATACTCATTTTAGTTGATTAATGTATTTCAAGCCTGCTGCTGACTGCTGGTGCCAATTTGTGTCCCCCCTTCCTCTCTGCCGTAGCCTCCACCTAATGATTTGCCACCGCTCAATATACGTTTCCTCTTATCTTCCTCTTCTTTGGCACGCGATACCACAGAGAGAGAACTCTTGCATGAAGCCCAAGTCTCTGCTGTCAACAAACTTTTGTCACCGCCACACATACTTCGTCATCTTCAGTTTCAAATCTGGCATTGGTGTCAATGCTTGCAACTTCTTCCACGGCAATGTCGTCACTCTCCCCAGGAGGAGAGTGACGACATCTAACTCTTGTCACGTCATCTGCTGCCGCATTGGAACCATCGTCCCTCTCATCTATTGATGTCTACCACCGTCTGATACCTCCACATTGTCTTCTCTCGCCTCTCATTTTATTGTCATCCAAAGCCTGGTTGTGATTGCCTAGCGTTGCGTCCTCCGCCCCCAATTCGTGTTCTTGTCGTGTTGTTCCTTCCCAATCGCATCACATTAATTGCCCTGCCACTGAATCCCCAGTGTCATCTTTATTGCTCTCGATGTTGCTCTCGCGTTCTTGCTTTATTGTCATTATTTATTGTCACCAATGTCAACATCATCATCCACCGCCACCATCAAACGTCGAAGCCCAATGTCATCCCTCCCCCTCCTAACATCGCCACCATTGCCTCGATTTAATTGTTGGGTTTTGCATCTCCTTTTTTCCTCTGCCTCATTTTCGCAGAACATTCTCATGGCTTATCAACATCCATCCAGTTGTCATGGTACTTGTCAAATCAACGTGCACTGATTAATAGATAAATTTTTCTTGACCATGATATTTCCCTGTGCACCTAAATGGATTGATCGAATCCATAGGCGCAGGGGAGGCAAATGAGTCTTAAGGTGCACGGGGAAATGAATATTGGCAGAGTAGTGGCTCCTGTCATTCATGCCATGGTCGACCTCATTTTTGTTAGAACTGCATTGTGGGAGGTGTTGTGTTGCATGATCTGGCCCATGCTGTCTTCATATTAAGTAAAATATCCTTCAGTACAAAGCCTGCGGTCATTTTGAGTTTTTCTACGACAGCTTCATTTTGGCTGTGGCCCACTGGAAGAAACACGTTTTGCTCCGTTCAATTGTCGTGAAGAAATACTTCGTAAATATTTAGTCACGCTTCTCATTTCTTTTTTTTGAGAAAGGCCCACTCATAATAATCATAGCATGCGATCTCCTGAGATCCCATGCGATCCCATGGGATCGCAAGCGATCGCATGCGATTTTGCGTTGTCAAGTGTCGTAGCGTCGTAGTGTCGGAGTGTCGTAGTGTCGTATCGTGGAAAAACGACAAAAAATCTCCCCCCTTCTTCCAGGACTTGAATACGTACCTCTAGATAGGAGTCGATAATGTTCGACTCCATTCCCCAACGCAAGCGCCGGCCCGAGAGAGAAAGCCGCCGCGCAACGCCAGAAGCGAGTGGGCGTCGTCTGCAACAGAACGGTCCGCTGGTTTCATGTTTCATCGATGTATGAACGAAATCGTAATAACAGGTAGTACTAAGTATTCATCGTCACGGATATCATGAAGTTCCAACTACTGAGCAGCCTCACGGATTCCGTCGGCGGTGGCGTCGTCGGCAAAGCGAAGAAGCAATTGTCGTTCAAGACCTCGTTCAAGAATTCGTTGACGAGGTCGCGCGGTGCTGCGGCGCCCGGGAGCGGCGGAGAGGGCGACAATGCCGAATCCCGTCAGGACGCATGCTCGTCGTCGATGATCGGTGGATCGTCGACGATGCAGCGTCCTCTCCGCCTCGGATCCTTCGACTTCGACGATGCGAATGTCGCGTATCCCGATTTATTCCACGAGGCGAGCGACATGCTCGATCTCTCGAATCTCATATACGTATTGGCCGAGGTACGCGCCCTGGCGCGGTGCGATGCGAATGCACCCCACGCGCGGATATTGGACTTGCCGTTGCCCCTCGACGACGTGGCGAGCATACTGATAACCGAGGCGGATCATCTACGTGCGAGGTTGGACGATGGCAAGCACGCGGCGGCGATGGGCGCGCTGATGGGACTCATGAGGCGTCGGGAGGCGACGAGGGCGGCGCTCTCTGCGTCGTCGGGAACGACGACGGAGGCGGATGCGTCGACCGCAATCGGCGGCGGCGGGAGCGCGTTCGGATGGATGGCGAATTTCTGCGGTGGCATGTTGGGGTTATCGATCGGCGGCGGGGAAGGCGATGACGTCGATGCGGGACCGTCGATCATCACCGACGTGGGCGACGCGAGGAGCGAAGAGGAATTGGTGTATGCCGTGGGCGTCAATCCCCTCGAAAGGCGAATCACGATCATCTTTCGCGGATCCGTGACGAAATCCGATTTCGTCACGGATTCGAGGATAGCGTTCGTAAGGGCGCCCAATCCTAACAAGTTCAACGGCGCGAATATCGATCCCGACAACAGCGACGGCGATAACAGCGGTCCCATTTGGGGGGACGACGACGACGTGGGGATACATCAGGGATTTTACGAGTACCTCTTTGGGAAGGACGGCATGTCGAGCAAGTACGACGAGATAACGAATATCGTGAAGCGATTGCTAACGGAAGACCCCTCGAGGGCGAAATACAAGCTGTACGTCACCGGACACAGTTTGGGGGGGGCCCTCGCTACGTTATTCGGATATTACGCCTCGACGTCTCCCCACCTTCCGTTGCCGGTCACGGTCGTCAGCGTGGCATCGCCGCGCGTGGGGAACATCGAGTTCGCGCGATCGTTCGTCGAGCTCGAGAGTCACGGTAGGATACGACACCTCCGCATCGCGAATCACAGGGATCCTGTGACGCTCAATCCTACCATAAGCGCCCGCAGGGCCCTCGCCCTGTCGGCCAAGGCCGTGAGTCCCCTCGGTTACCTGGCCCTGTTGGTCACCGGCAACAGCGAGGGCGGGGAGGAGGAGATATACTATCACACTGGCATCAAGCTGAAATTGCTCAGGAATGCATGTCCCGAGAGCAATAGCAGGTGCGAAGTCACCTATTCCGGAGCGTCCATCCTAGCGGGTGCCAGGAGACCGGCCGACACGGATATGGACGCTGAGGATTTGGCCGACGTGGAGCAGGCGAAGAAAATGAAGAAAAAGTCATCGGAGTTTCCGATGGTATCATATCATTACGGCGATGCCTACTCAGAACGGATGGCATCTCTTGAGTCGGATTTGAAGGGATTGACGTTGAATGGGATGTACCATTCGAAGGCTCGCGGGATGCCTTAGATGACATCAGCTGAGGTATCCGGTGGTTTGTATTTTTGCAATAAAATCATTGTTTGCAGGGTGCACGCAGATGTAATAATGGCCCATGTGCGCAACACAGAACTCTTCTCTCTCTAGATATAAATATATAAGTGTGACCTAAAAGTAATTAATAACGATACAATGCCCCTTCAACTGCTCACATAGCCGAGATCTGTTTTCCTCCACACTTTAGACCTGCGAAGCCAATCGATCAAACGCCTGTCGTACAGAGGCACCGCCGGGCAAAATGCATCCTTCGCCCTACATCCCATGCAATCGATCCGTGCGGGAACCACGCCACCGTTCATTTTGGACTCGTGACATACAACGTGATTACACAAGCACAAGCCGATGACTGGCTTTTTGGCATCGAAGTCAGGTAGGACTTATCATAGCACACGTGGCATATCCTGTCATGGTCATCCAGCACGATAACTTCAACAGTATCATCGGTGCAGGAGCGTGATGAAGACAGAAGGCCATGGGCGGGTGTGATGTTCGAGACATAATGCTTCATCGATACGACTTCACTTTGAACGTAGACCTGCTTGAAAAACTGTGCATTCGGCGCTTTTAATATGAATTCGCCATTTCTAATGCCATTCTGCCATTCACCAACAAAGATTCCTTCAATCGACGAATTCAGGGTGCCCTTTACATGCATGCGATCATCCCTCCATTCTCCTTCGTATACGTCCAGTACAGTAAACATCGTTCCTATGCCATTTCTGTTGCCATTTCGTAATTCTCCAACGTAAATACGTCCGCTCGACCACGTGTACGTGCCCTTTCCGTGCGCATTTGATCATCCTCCCAATCTCCGTCGTATACATCCCCATTGGAGAATTTCATCGTTCCTGTGCCACACAATTTGCCATCGACGAATTTGCCAACGTACACGTCTCCATCTGCATACCTCCTTTCCCCGATGCCGTGCGCTGTGCCATTTTCATTCACCGCGCCATTGTAACATTCTCCGGTCTTCGCCTCGTCCGTCATTTTGTACGTCAATGGAATGTGGCTGTTGCACCTCTCTTGTCGTCCGGTTGTATTGTATGCGAAGTATCGAAAGCAGTGCAGCAAACGAATTCTGTTCCAGAAAATGGGAGGAGGAAACGGCTCGGTGCATTTTTTTGGCTCGGCTTACAGTGGATTTCAGTCGCTTTCAGTCAAGATACATCAATAACAACGGCTGTTCAGTCACAGAATAAATAACACCTGCATTCCAACGTTTTGGAATGTCGGGAGGCAACACATCATTTCATACGGTGTCATCATGCAGAGCAAGGAAGGGTGGGGGCGGTGCCTGCGGGGCATGAGGTAGATGGTTTGAGGCAGGGCGGGCTGTTATGAATTGCTCGGCGCGCCATTTTTTTGTTGAGCTTTTCCGAACAAAGACGCTACCTAGGTACTCTCCTAACATGGCACGAGGACGACAAAGCCACCAGGGCGGCGGAGGACGAGGGGGGGCCCTCTTCGCCTGCGACCGCGCCATCGAGAAATCGGACGAGTACAGGAGCAGCGTCAAGAAGATACAGGCCAGGGCGAGCATCATCGCGGACATCGTCCGTCCCGACGGCGACATCGCATCGGTCCTCGGGGGTGCGTCGGACCAATTCCTCTCGTCGATCTACGATCGCCTAAGGGCGCTCGCCGAGGGAAACGGCAGGAAAATGGACGAGGTCGATTACTTCGCGGATGCTGTGAGGGCGACGAAGGCGCAGGTGCAGCGGACGAACGATGCCAACGCTGCTGCCGCCGCGGCGGCCGCGGCGGCCGCGGGCGAAGGGGCGCCGACGGAGCCGACGGACGCGCCGGACTACGAGCGTTCCATCCACGACGCCCTCGAGGATGTCCGACGCATTCGCGAGGCCGATCCTCGGCGCGTTCCCCCCGAGGAACACGCGTTTTCCATCGAGATCCGCGAGGCGTTGGGGGAGAAGATAAAGAAGAAGAAGAGGGCAAGGTCGTCGAGGGGAGGGGGCGATGACGACGACGACGACGACGATTTGGAAATCCTGCGCAATAACGACGACGTACACGCCCTGAAGTGTCCGCTCACCGGGATGCTGTTCGTGAATCCGGTGAAGAACAAGGTGTGCGGTCACGTGTACGACATGGCGGGCCTTCAGCAGCTCCTATCGATGCGCAAGACGAAGTGCCCCGTGGCCGGCTGCTCGAATCAGGGCCTTAGCCGCGCGCAGGTGGAGGACGATGAGGAGATGAAGCTCAGGGTGAAGAGACACAAGGCAAAGGAGGAGGCCGACAGGAGGAAGAGGGACCTCGAGGACGATGACGATGATCAGGAGGGGGCCGGGTATACCGTACTCGATTGACAACTTCTTTGTAGATTTTTCGGGGGTCTCTTATATCATTTCTGCATATTCGGTGATTTGTTAAAAGAGCTATAATAACTCATTTATTTACATGCTGGGTCTTAATGTAAGAGTGGGTGCACCTCCCCCTTAGCTTGTAGCGATTCACCCGATGAGCTTGCAGTTTGATCCTCGCCTTCGAAACCACGAAGTCCCGGAGATTTATCGGCCCCTGCCACTTCGTCCTCATCGTCGTAATCTCGAAACGTTTGTCGAAACGATCGGAAGGGGTCATCGTGTGCCTCCGTCTGGGGCGACTGAAGTATCGCCTCGGGAACCACCATGTCATTATCCCTGTCTCGTTTCCTGATCGAGTACAGGAGCATCGTGGATGGGATGAGAGTGGGCAACCAGCAATTTCCGACCCACCACCCCGCTCCCGCCTCGAAGGTGGTGTCGGGCACGAGCATTCGGCTCGCGAAGTCGGCCGCCATGTACCCCGAACGCAGGGCGTAGGATAGGGCGCAGAACACCATGGGGATGATCATTTTGTTCATTATGTTGCGCCTCGCCTCGCTACGCACCTGCGAGAATGTCGGGAGGGATGATATGCGTCCGTAGACCATGGCGGCGCACGTGACCACGATGACGGCGTGTATTCCCCACCCTACAGACTCGATTAATAATCTGCAAAAAGCGGGGTGTACGATGTGCGAAACCGAAGGGATGGTTAGGTTGGCGAATGAAAGCAACAAAGAGGAATGAAATCAGAATGGGTGTCGGTCAACTCACGCTGTTCTGTATATTCGAGAATTTTGTCTAAATACATCGACGGTTGGGTAGGTTTCACTCGAAAGGTCCACGGCCTCGAATATGGATGCAACCGTCACCGCGAGAGTCAAAAGCGCGAGCATCGCCGGATAGAACATGAGCGCGGACCCCTTATTCCCCGACCTCGCCCGAAGTATCACATCGAACCAGTGCGCGGTCCCTATGATGAAGGTACAGTATTCGAGGATGCCCCTGCCGATTATGTCCAAGAGGGCGTACGTGAGCTTGTTGCTCGAATTCGTCCCGACCATGATCGCATATGCCACGCCCTCCACGACCATCGTGGTGAATAGCAACGCATGCAGCATCCGTTTGATCGTGAGGCCGTCCGCCCGATGGTGCCAGCATTTGTTACACCACGACGAATAGTGATAGAAAAGTCTCCACGACACGACGATCCATAGGAATGACGTCAAACACAAACCCACGATCCCTGATACCGTCGACGTCATCGTGGGTCCGCCGATGGAGCTTATGTCGTAATCCGCCCCTTCTTCGGCGTCGCCTTCGCTGTCCGATTTCACCAGGATCCATGCCCACGACGCGACGTCGCCCCCCCCTCCTCCTTCGAAGGTATGTCCGACTTGATCCATTTGTGTACCTATTTTTCGAGCAACGTCGGTCGAGAATACAGATCAGAAGAGACAGACAGAATTCGATATTCTCTCAAGTGCCGACGCTACAACTGCCGCTGAAGCGGTCGTTTGCCCGCCGCCATGCTGCTGATGTTTGCGTTTGCCTTGCGTGTTGTTTATGTCCAAGATAATTTTTTTCTTCTGTCGTCTCTCTATCTCTCCTTCTCTCTCGCGCGCTTCTCGTCGATGAATATTTTGGCGGGAATTTTGCCATTCGTACCGTACCCGTGCGTAAGCTCGTACGATATTGAATGCCAACGCACGAGATGTTGGTCACCTCACACACCACATCATAACGATCGTGAAGTTGTCGTCCATGTTCGCTGCTCCGCCCGCGAGTTGTTTGTTCCCAGGGCACTGCCACTCTACCTAGACTAGTGTTTTGGTAAAAAGCTGTAGATTTGATCAAGCCGCCCTCCGCGGCCTTCTCAACTCGAACGAGCATTGATATTGGGGGCGTCATGACATCCCCCAACGAGGCCATCCCCGTCAAGCTGCCTATTCCTCCCGCGGCGCCGTACTTACCGACCGATCCCGTCGCCGCGCGTGCGCTCGCCGCGCTGAACGATGAGGTCGTGCCATCGTCGTTGGACGTGCATATCCGATGGACGATTGAATCGGGCAACATCGTACACACGGGGGAAAAAATCGCCCAATTGTTTTACACATTCTCCGGTATGCCCCCGCCGCCCCCGAGCAGTACGTCGTCCGCCGCGAATACCGGCAATGGAATTATCCGGGCCAGGCGAAGGAGGACCGATGACTCGCGAGCTCATCAACAGGAAATATCGAACACTACGAACGCGAACAGCGATGCATTGCCGAAGGAAGTCGTCTCCCTAGATATTCGTGCTCCGTCGAATGGGTTCCTCCGGGTGCTATTTAAAAAGGAATTTGCGTCCGACGTCGTCCGCATCGATCGGACGAGGCCAGGGCCCAAACTTTCAGTGATCAACTTGATTCTTGCGGCTATCGAACCATGCGAGCATCCGGCTGTGGTGGGTGGATTGTGCGTTGTCTGCGGCACAGATATGAGGGCGCCTGCCGAGAATAAGATACAGTTGGAAGATCCATTCCACCGGGGCAAGGGAACTAAGCCCGTTCCATCGCAACCGAAAATGCAGAAGCCAGTTGACGTGAGAAAACAGGAGATCATGGATAAGCAAAAGAAATTATCAGCTTCAATTGCATCATCGTCCGAATTTAATAACGACGTTGACGATGAAGAGCTCGCAAGCCTCGATATTGATGCAGCCGTATCTAATCATGCCAGCGCTTCAATCAAAGATAAAAAACATATTCCCAAAAAACAAAAGCCAACACCTCAACCCACGGCAACGAGGTCGCTGTCATCTCTGCTATCAGGGGCCAGAGCCACTCATAAACTACAAGAACTCCCTAAACAACAACAGCCATCGAATCGACATCCTAGAAAGACGGTCATGAATCTGTCCTCAAACGCAATAGACGATTCTCAGATGACAAAAATGACTGTTTCTGGCGGAGTCACCATCGCTATCTCCAAAGCAGAGGCAAGAAATATATCAGACGATTCTTCAAGGAAGCTGAGAGAAGAGAAGAAGCTGTGTTTGGTGTTGGATTTAGACCATACATTACTTCACGCTACAGATGATTATCGTGCTGGGCGATTTGTAGCAAATAAGGTGTTTGTAGGGTACAATAATTCCGATGAAAAAGCAAGTGGGGGCGATGAGACGTCGCAAGTTTACAAACCAAAGTCGGATCCCGAAAAAAATGGTTACGTTCGTTCAATATTGCAAACGTTTGAATCGAACCCCCCACAGCAACAAGAATACGTGCCACAAAAGACAAAGCCAAATCCCGCAAAAAGAGATGACGTTCGTTCCATATTGCTACCATTTGAATTGCCCCCCCCACTGCAACAATCATACGTACAACAAAAGCTGCAACAACAGAGTCTCGAGGAGACCAAGTTCTGTTTATCACCGCTGCCGCAGCAAATGCAAGGCGCAAATGCTTGCATGATCGTGCGACACTTCATCAAACTTCGGCCTCATCTAAAAGAATTTTTCTCTCAAATACAATCCACCTACCAGCTTTCTGTGTACACTGCTGGAACTCGATCCTACGCCGAACAAGTTGCCGTGATGATTTGTCGTCATTTGGTCGGCGCAGCTTTAGATGAAGAGGATTTGAATGAGCTGCGAATGAAAGTTAGAGAAAAAGAGGAGGATTGTAGGAGATTCGAAAGAAGAGTTGAAAGAAAGAGACAATTGACATTGGCTAAGAAGGAGCCTTTGTTGAAATTAGACGCAAGCAAGAGTGCATCAAAGAAATCTGTTTCTTTTAGTGGTGGTGTGGACAACAAAACAGATGACCAAACAGATGGTGATGTCGACGGCAGGAAGTGCGTACCAGAATCCTTGGCAAACAAACCGAATCGCCGCTCCGAAGTCAATACAACACGCACATTAAAGAGAAAGAAGGCATCTGGAGTTGACCTAGTCCACAATCCGAAAGAGAATCATCAAAAAATCACTTTAACTCTTTCCGACGACATCGAATTTGATGCAGAAAAAGAAGAGCATGTGGATGATGGTCGAAGTGCAGATGTTGATCCAGCGGACGAGAGGGACAGATTGCGAAAGGAGCTAGAAGTGGCAGAAAAATTAGAGATTGAAGCCTTAGAGCTCAGAAGAAAGATGTTTGGCTCGCGAATAGTTTCTCGGACAGATGTAGGTGACCTAGGCATAGGTGTGAAGAGTCTAAATCGTGTATTTCCCTGTGGCGGGGTTATGGTAAGAGCCTGGTGAAATTCATTTGTCGACCATATATTTACTATTCATCGTACTAAGTCGATTGATACATACATTCTTCTCAAGGCTGCAATTCTAGATGACCGAGAGGATGTGTGGGCAAACGCCAAAAACAATGCCACAGGTAGACCCGGGGAACCCCCTGACAATCTGCTTCTTGTCAAGCCATATCATTGGGACCCTTTCCTCGGCTATGCTGACGTCAATAATGCATCGGGGCAGGATCTATCCACAAACGACAAAGCTAAGCATCTTGCAAATGGCAAACGTGATGAAATTGAGGATGACTCGCAGCTGCTCTGGACTGCCGATATTTTACGTCGCCTTCACGAGCGATACTATTCGACTGCATTATCGAACGACGAAAGAGAGAGAGCAACTGTCCCAAAATTGCTGCAAGCTATGAGAAAAGAAATACTAAGTGTTCCACGAGTGAAGATTGTATTCAGTGGACTGATTCCGATCAACGAGCAAAATAAACAATCAAAAACTCGGCCTCACGTTATCCGATATGCAGAGGAGCTTGGAGCAGAAGTTCTTCCTGGCATTTCCAGCGAGGTAACTCATGTTGTAGCTGCTAAAGATCAATCCGAAAAGATAAAACAGGCAAGAAAAAATTTTCCAGGGTGCTTCGTCGTCCACACATCGTGGCTTATGGAATGTTTCTGGAGTATTTCTCGGAGAGATGTGAAACCTCACCACATGGGATCACTGCCTACTCAGCTCGCCAAACAACATTCGGTGGATGGTAAATCAAATAGATTGCTCCTCGAAAATGACAGCGGAGAAGAATCAGACGACGTTGATTCTGAAGACGGCTTCATGGAAGATTTGGAACAGGAAATGATGATGCAGGGGAAATGACCAATAAGACGCTGTAATTTCAACACTGTTTGAACTTGACCGGGGTCGCCAAATTCTTCTTGCACCCCGAGTAATATTCAATTGATGTTGAAATCAAGTTCATGTCCGTGTCCTAGTATTCTCCCGCGGTCGCCACTTCAAGCGCGGCTTCAACGACACCTTCCACCACGTCCTTCCTTTTCTCTTCCAACACTTTCTTTTGACTGCATGAAGAACAACCACGTCTCCCTGAATGCACTTGTTCCTACCCTGGTGCCGATTTCCTTTCCTCTCATCGCTCTTGCCAACGCCCACGCTCAAATTCGTTTTATGTTTTGAGATCATCCATTGTGCTTTGGGCTGGCGCTACTTTTCACATAGTTCTGTCAGACCTCATTAATCCAGTTCTCCTTAGCCAGCCATCATCGCTTGAATGATCCTATCATTTAGATTTCACATGAATCATGATTTTGTTGCCGGGCTTCTTGGCCTACCGTTACTTAGAAATCAGGGAGGACACATCCACTCGTCAAACCCCCCTTACCCCCCCCCCCCCCCAGTCAACCGCTACCAAATATGTGATTCATTCCCAAAGATTTTTCATGTATCGTCATTATCTAGGCTGAAATGTTTCATGTTAAAATAGGGATAATCAACCTGGTGCCCACCAAGCTGTGGAAACATACCAAGTGATGATTGCAATTCATCCGTAGAGAAAAAGAATGACAGTAATAAGCAAGTATTTAACTAGCTTACGGATGTATTTGATAGGGTCAATTGAAATTTGCGGTACTTCGCATGTGCACAAGCTAGCAGTGAAATGTCAACATATTCAACCAAAATGTCATAGAAGTCCAGAGGCATAGTTTTCTCGTACCTCTACGATACATCTACCTCACATGCTTATGAGTTCAACGATGCGGTGAGTATTCTGAGGTAAACGAATGGCATTGAAACATCTGTGACAACTTGAAACCTCATCACACGCCAAGCCAGTCAAGTCGATCGTACCACTCGGTCGTAACCTCAGTAGATTACCACATCAATTCACTGATGATTTTTTTTTTTCAGCTCTTGTCGTGTAGGGATGGTAAATCATCTCTCTGATGACAAGAAAAAATCGTAAACTTCTCATCGTCCAAAAAATCAGCTTGGGCGAGTTAGGTCATTGTCACCAACCTTCTTCAACAGCATGGCTCCAGGGGGGGGCATCGAAGATCCACCTCTTCTCTTGCTTCCTCCCCCGCTACCACCGCCAACGCTGCTCCCCCGACTCGAAGGCGCAGTGCTGGATGGCTTCTTCATCCGTACTACCTCCTCCTTCTTACGCTTTCTCAACGAATCCTTCTTCGACTTAAGTTTTTCCTTCCGTATCTTTTCCGATGCAGCGGCGCGAGCGGCACGAGCTTTTGCTTTTGCAGCTTCAGCCTCGGATTTCACTTTATCGACCTCGGCTTGCTTTGCACGCAGGTGCATGACAATCGCGGACAATGGGCGACCTTCCTCGTCGACTGGAGGAGGTTCCTTAGATGCAGCGACAGAATTATTTGCCATAATTTGTTTAGATTCTGTGACTTTTTCAATTGGTGGGGCGGAGCCATTCTGAAGCGATTCTATGAACATCTTGTAATCATCCGAATTCTCAATAGTTGAATCGTATCGATCGGCGCGCGAATCTTCCCCTCCCCTCCCACGTCCTGTTTTGACGCCGACGCCACCAGCAGACTTGGCACCGTTATGCTCTGCGACAAGGTTACCCAGAGTCTCACCATCCATCAACGACCTCACCATGGAATAAGGACGTCCCTTCCACGTTTTCTGCGAAGGCGATTCCAGCACTTCCCAACATATACTAGATGCATCCTTCTTTACTTGTACGGCATACAGCTTCATTGCCTCGATGGTGCGATCCACGAGTACACGGCTGCGCGCCACAGCGCGTGAGCGTTCGCTAGGCGAAAGTAGAGGAAAGTATGGTATCTGTGGTTCGGCCTTTTTTGCGGCCGGGGGAGGTTTACAGAAATTTTCTCCATCCGTGGCCAAGTTTGACTTCTCGTTCTCTCCTCCAGCTGTTTCATTAGACGAAACAGCTTGATCATTTGCAGAATTGATTCTCTCCAAATATTTCTCCGCCGCCATTTTCCCCGCATCACGGCATAACTCCTTGAACAACAAACATGGATCAGGGGGGTACAATGCCAACTGGACTTTGCCTCCTATTTCACCACGTCGCTTTGATTTTTTCACTGGTGATACGGATAAGATACGGACACGAATAGCTGGTGAATAATTCATAAGAATCTGCTGCTGTACTTCTGCGACACATGGCTCGTTGTGGGTACTCAATTTTTCGATTCCCCTGGTAACAGCCGCGACGGATGACGTTTCATCTAGTTTGACAGTAGTATCGTCGGCAGCTCCGTCGTCTGGCTTATCAGTAGTCCCAGTGATGACGGTTGCTTGTTCGATTTTTATTTCATTTGCATCAGCTAATAACTTTCGTTCCCGAATTACCCTTTCGGCAATACTTACTTCGACAGCACTTTCTTCATCCAGAATAACTCGCCCACCAATGTAATGAAGGTATTGTTTGCCACACTGTTGCATCATTTGTGACATGGCCGTGTCAACTATCCAGGTGATGTTACTCAAGTCCGGTATCTTTTTGTCGGTGTTGTTGCTTATGAAATTCGTCACAATGTCAGACGAGGATGGAAGCAATGATGTTCGATCGGATGGTAATTCCGTAGGCTTCTCTTCGTAAACCCAACCATGAGAAAATGCACGGCTCTTAGACTTTGACAAAGAAGCAGGATCTTCTATCGTTCCGACATCACTACTTGCACTATTCACCACATCAGCATCTACGAACATGCTCTTCGCAACATCGAATTTCTCCCTCTCCAACCTCCATGCCATCGTGTACGCATCCGATTCGACGGTGCCATCACCCGCCGCGGTGGCGGATGACGGAAAGGCCCCCTCCAAAAACTTTCGGACGGAAGTCAAAATCCCCTCGATAGTCGAGTGTTTGGTGGCGTCGCCGATATTGCGCAGTGTCACCTTGACGTGTGGGAGTTGTAGCGGGGAAGTTGCACTCGGCTTGAATCGCGAGGACGTGTTTCGACCCCCACCATCAGAACCACGTCCTCCACCCCCCCCACCTCGACGCCTTCCACCGCCCTTGCTTCCGCCGCCTCGTCCTGCCGCAGACGAAGATGCCGTCGTCGACCTGCCACCGCCACCGACACCGCCTCCCCTGCCGGGCGCATCCTTCAAGCCGTTTCCATTATTATCGCCGAACTGCGGTTTACTATCTCCGCCCCCACCACCTCGCTTCCGATTTCGTTTCTTTTTGATGCCATTGCCGCCTCCCCCTTGGGTGGTGCTGGGGGCGGAGGACTTCGAGACGTCGGCCATGGTGTCTCTCTCCCCTCGTTGCTTTTGTGTTAAATAGGGGCCTTATCTTAGCACTGTTGTACCACGTACGATAGCTCTACTTTTCTACGTAGAAAACTCAAGATTATCGTACTCCTACAAAGCATCGATTGAGAACCCCACACTGCGCTAAGCAAACAATATCTTTGGACAATTACTCTCTAGAGAGTATGATATATGAAAACAATCCCCTTTTGTTTTCTTCCGCAAGTGGGTGTCTATTATTTTGAATCGTCTCATCTTCGCTTCAAGACAAAACAACCGGCCCTCAAATCATTGCTCCCGTCTCTCAGCCATTCCCATTCATTTTCCCGAAAACACTCTCGCCTCAATGCCTCTGGAACCACACCAGAACAACTTATGCACGTTCCGCCCCTCTTGATGATGCGTGCAAATTCTTTCACCGACTGTTCAAGGTTTCCATCTCCCGACAAGTATATTGCGTCCAATGCACCTTTTTCTACGATGACATCGAAGGATTCCGTCCACTCAACGGGCAGCGATCGAGCATCGTCTTCCCTCAACTCAATTCTATCCAAGTCGCTGCCCATGGGGAGATAATCCAATAATTCGCGTTGGCGCTCTATGGCGCCGGAACTGTAATCGAATGCGGTAAGGCGGCGATATCCCGCTTGGTAGAAATCTAGCAACATCGGATCATTCCCACACCCTGGGATGAGGATAGATAATTGCGATTTTTCCAATGCCGTTGACGTCGATTCTTCCGCGTCGAAAATATACTCCTGGAGGAATGGCTTTATCACGTCGTAGCCATTGTAGTACCAAGAGTATTCGTCGGCCGAAAACTCCCCCATGCCATCGTACATTTCATCCCAATATGCCTTGGTGCCAAACTGCGAACGCGCGTTGGCATCGTTATCGTCTCCATCGTGGTATCTGGCGTAGTCCTTGTCGAATTCCGACGACGAGGTCGTGAATTGGTTTAAACGAAACGTTTTGTGTGCTTTGCGTCGACGATGCCGTACAATGGAAACGGCTTGATAATTGCCATTACAAAAAGTTACAGCCAAAGCTGACGACGCTCGATATATCCCACCATATGTATTACTAGGATGCGCCATGTTTGAAGTTGCGATATGAGCGGATGGAGAGAATGGTCTTCTTTGCATGATTCTTATTTTGTACAGGAGTACATCCTCAACTTCTAGTTACCATACCTACCTACGTGCTCTTTCTCACGAGGTCAGACGGCCAGTGGAAATTGCCGAAGCGCGGATCACCAAGATGGTATTCGGATCAGTCGCCGCCGCGCCCGCCCAGCTCGGTTCATACGGATCATCCGGGTCAAACGCATCCTGCGCACCGGGCGACCACTGTGTTCAAGCGGGAAACGATGGAATATCGTCTATTAATTGGAGTCCCACGGCCAATCATTTGATATCGACGAACTGGGATGGAGGGGTGCGATGCTGGGAGGTCCAAGAGAGCGGACAGCAGATACGCGCCTTGCCCATGGCGCAGGGTGAGTTATTATGACAAGGAATTATTTCGCGCAATTCTCTAATGCACTTGAGGTCGTTGGAACTGACACTCGCGCATGACGAATAATTATGTCGTACTCGGCATCCCCAAAATATATACAGTGAACCACGAAAACAACTCCCCCGTGCTCGACTCCTGCTTCTCTTCCGACGGCAGGACGGTCTTCTCCGTCGGTGCCGACAAGGCCGTGCGTATGTGGCAATTGGGACAGAGTCCCCCGAACAACGTCCCGCAGCAGATCGGCTCGCACGACCAGCCCATCAAGTCGGTTGCCTTCCTCCCCACGACGAATCTGATCGTATCGGGCGGGTGGGATAAGATGCTCAAATTCTGGGATGCGCGACAGCCCAATCCGGTCGGGCAGTTGCAGCTCCCCGAACGGTGTTATGATTTGGATGTGAGGGACAACTTGATGGTCGTTGCCACCGCGGATAGGCACATCATATCGTACAACGTGCAGGGACAGCCACAGGAACACGAGAGGATGGTGAGTCCTCTCAAGTTTCAGACCCGGTGCATCGCCGCCTTTCCGGACACGACGGGTTACGCCGTGGGTAGCATCGAGGGGAGGGTGGGAATACACTACGTGACCAAAGTTCACGGGAAGGAGTCGTTCGCTTTCAAGTGTCATCGACAGGACAATAACGTATACCCCGTGAATTGCATTTGCTTCCACAAGGGGTATGGAACGTTCGCGACCGTCGGGGGGGACGGCATCGTGAACTTCTGGGACAAGGACAATAAGCAACGGTTGAAGGGGTTTCCAAGTATTACACGAACCATCAGCTGTGCTAGCTTCAATACCCAGGGGAGCATGTTCGCTTATTCGAGTAGTTATGATTGGAGCAAGGGGAGTTCGCATTATGCCCCGGGAACCCCCAACGAGATTTGGATTCATTACGTGCAAGATGAAGAGATTAAGCCCAAGGGAAAGAAGAGCTTCAGATGAAATGGGCTTTTCATTCCATGCGTATCCAGTTTGAAGGTTGAGTCTCATCTCATTTTACGAAGTTTATTTCTGAAGTGGCGTCAGTCAAAAATTCTGTTAGTGGTTCCTGCTGTGCAAGAAAGAAAGAAGACTAAGATTGACGTTAATGGTGCTATTGCGGGCTAACAATGTTTTGGGTTACATGATAAAGTTAATTTTATTTCTGCATTCTTCCTTATTTTCATTTTCACACCTCAAGCAAGGGTGGTTGAGAAGACAATGTAGCACCCCCGCCCCCCCTCCTCAGTGGCTGTGTGAACGATATTGATATGCAGGCCTGTCAGCTGACTCAAGCGTCAGCAACTCAAGAGGCAATCCTCATCTGGAATACAAACGGGGAGTGCGTCCTTATTTCTTTTCATTATTCGCGGGGAGGATGTCCCATCTATTGTGCACTATCATCCGTCACCGAGGGCGCAATGAGTGCTGTACTGATTCCTACTTTCGAAATCACGGCAAAGAATAAGAACTGGTTGAACATCATTTTTTTCGCTCTCATTTGCGTTGGGCCATGAATCTTCCCGTTCAGGTCAAAAGAATCTTGCCACCAAACAGCCACAAAATTCAACCATGGGTTCACGTGGGAATCTCCAAACTTCCACATAATTGACACTGGAGAACCCTCTCCAACATGAACAGAGGCTGCTGCGACCAAGACGACCGACGACGTCGAGAATCCGAGACACTGGAGCACATGTCTATTCCAGTGCCATCGTTTTTCCATCATCATCGTTCATCGGATTCTCCAACAATACTCTCTCTCTCAGCACCTCCCTGCTAATCGCCACATACAGATTGAAAAAGATGAACCATCCAACCACTACCAGCGCCATTGCCGTCGTCCCCGCTTCGACCGACGACGTTTCCCCCTCGTCAAATCAAAAGAGCAAGAAAGGACCACGCGGTGGGATCTACGATCCGTTCCCTCTCAAGTTCCATCGTGCGCTCGACCAGATTAGAGATGAAGGTATGGAATCGATAGTTTCTTGGGTGCCGCACGGACGGGCGTTCAAAATCCACAAGCCGAAGGTCTTCGCGGCGACCATAAGTAAGTTTCGTTTGGTTGAATTTTGACCACACGCTCGTGATTGATTCCGCCCCCATGTCTAATTTTCTCGACTTGATGTCTTCCCATGCACACCAAACTGGAGTGCCGAGATTTTTCAATCAATCAAAATATACCAGTTTTCAGCGGCAGCTGAACCTCTATGGTGAGTCACAAGACGTTATGGAACTGACAGTGTCATTGTTCGGTCGTTAAATATGCCAACTTACCATAGTCTTGATTTTCTGACGTGCAACTAGGTTTTTGTCGATGTTATCAAGGACCTGATAACGGGGCCTACTATCATCCATTATTCCTTCGAGGCAAACAGTCCTTGGTCACAGACATCGTTCGTATCAAGGTTAAAGGCTGTGGTCACAAGACGATGAAACTATTCGATTCGGAGCCAGATTTTTACTCAATGCCAGCCCTTGGCGATGGAAATAAAGAAAGTGATAGTTCTTCATGCAGTAGTAGGAGTATTCAAAGTGTTGAGCCGCCAACGGTTGTAACCGTCGACTCTACGGTGCGGGGCGGTCCTCTGTATCCGCCTCACCCATCAGCGGTTTCTCTTACAGCTAAGAATGAACTTCCTAGATTAGTATCGTTGAACGAGCAGTTATGTCGTCAGCGGTCCTTCCTAAGCGAGGGAGAAACTTTCAGAAATGCAAGTTCAGGCGATTTCGTCACTCGATTAAATCAAGCTATTTTCGTTCACGAACTGGCCATGGTTTGCGCTACACTTTGCAAGCTTCGAAAGGACACGAGCTTGTAAGGCTGGCCTACGAGTCTCGGCGACGAACTCGCCAAACAAGCCAAACGCGCTGCGACCATGAACTCGATTCTGGACTGAACATCTTGCCATAGAATTTGATGACGCGATTGCGTTCGCGTTTGTTTTGATGCATGCTCGAACGACTTTGGTGTGTAACACATCGATTGATCTCGTCAGGTTATTTCTCAAGTTACTTACTTAACCTACGACTTAGCACTGTATTATAACGGTTAAATGCAGCGGCATCATGAGGATGCCGTGTCTGATGTCATCATTTTCTTACTACGCTCAGTGAAGGTTGGATAGACAGATGGGTCGGAGGGAAGGTTTGGATGTCGGATTGGGCCATTCATTTGCAGCGGCATCTCGAGGCCGTGTCTGTTCATCGTTTTCTCACTCTCTCTCTCTAGAGAGAACATACACCACCAAATGGGACGCCGACGGATGGCACTCCCATACGACGCATCCGGCTACCGCGGAGAACAAGAATCGATGAGGATAGAACGGGTGGCGCTATACGTGCTGGCGCTCGACGCGATCAACGTCTGCCTCTAGCCACTGGTGTCTCCGTATGGAATGGATGCTAGCGACGACACCATCGCCGCGGCGACGAGCGAGGCGGCGACGAACATTAATGGTCTAGAATACGAAAACCTGGCGACGGCCCTTAGAAAGGTCGCAGATGCGGACGATGAACATCGCCGCGAACACAACTATGGAGGAGGGAGGACGCGCCAACGAGGACGACCGACAACGTAATTCGTTCAGAGTCGTTCTACGCGTTCAATCCCGTCAACCTAATCGCCCCGACTCCCGCGAAATTGCTTCCATTAGTCCGAACGTATTTTCCATCGCCGTCGACTTCCTGAGAGGAGGAGGTCGTCGGATTATACGACCTTTCGAATGCGGGAAGTACAGTGCAGCCGAAGCGCTCGTCTGTATTATCCCCGACATCTTTCCGGGCTTCCAAGACTACGTCATTGTTCATGCCGACAGTGAAGCGGACGCGGGAAAAGAAAAGCAGGAAAGGATAAAAGGCGGGAAGATGATTATCATGTCTCCAGGATTTCTCTTCTATGACGCCGAGAATGCCATGACCATTTAAATCGGCTTCAACGTTTTGGATAAGTAGTGAAGAAATAGTACACCTCACACGGATCAATATGCCGACGCTTTTGGGACCCGGCGGGAGGAGGTTTCTCGCCTCTCCTCCCTCGTTCTCCTCATCCTCGTCCTCCGCCTCCGCCGCTCTGGCAGCGACGACGACGGCGACGAGGATGACTGCGACCCCCACCAGTGGCAGCGGTGCGAAGAAGCCTCCCTCCCAGACCCGGCCTCCCCCCCCTCCTCCTACGCCTTCTCTCACCCATATTGAAGCGTCAATGAATATGACGACTACCACCGCCACCGGTGGCGTTTGCGCGAACGCCCCCCCTCCACCCGCCGACGACAATGACAACGCCTACGACATTGACGACGACAACGACAACAAAAGCGCATCCCCCCGTTCCGTGCTACTGTCTACCTCGTCGTCATCTTCGTCATCATCGTTGACGACCGATGATGTCCTGTGCCCCCCCCCGGACGCCCCGGAGGCGATACTGAAATTGTGGACCCAGGTGCTGCGGCGGCGCGCGGCGCAGGTGCGGCGACTGTCGTTGCGTCGACTGCGTCATTACGCGAACGACCTGATCGAGAACCTTACGAGGTCGAGGAAAGGCGGGGAAATCGACCTAGCGGGGGGGAGGTACGCATCGTACTACCTACGGACGAATAGGACGACGATTACGGTGGAGGACGTCGGGCGACACATCCTCGCGTTGTTCTACAGGAGCGTCGATTCGCGATTGCCAGACGAAATGAGGAGGCACGGGAACGATTCTTTGAAGATGGCATTCGGGAGGCTGACGTACTGGTCGTTGAGGGAGGATGGGAGTGAGGTGGAAGAGGAGAGGGAGGAGGGGGAGAAGAAGGCGGATGGAGAAGCCGAAATGAGAGGCGACGGGATAGTAATGGGGGTTGAGATGGACGATGGATCAGGCGTCGATGGGAAGGAGGGGGGAAGGGAGAATTCGTGCAAGAAGAGGAGGAGGGAGGGGAAAGGGGAGAAGGAGGGGGGAGTAGAGAATGACGACGACAAAAACGCTGCCATCGAGGGAGGGAACAAAGGGGGCGACGATGACGGTCATTCTCGAGATCGATTTTGTCAAGGGGTGGGATCTCAACCCTCACACGGCAACAACAGTGGTAGCGGAAATGTCGGCGAGGACTGTTCCGAGAAGAGACTCCGGAAGGACCCGCCAGAGTTGACGTTGACATCGTTTGGAACATCGTCTCTGTCTCCTGCTGCGGCTCCAGCATCCGCAACGGCGCCGGCAACTGCATCAGCTCTAGCAACAGCATCGGCATTGGCATCGGTACCAGCACCAGCACTGTTTCCGGCTGCGGCTCCAGCATCCGCAGCGGCGCCGGCAACAGCATTGGCATTGGTATCGGTACCAGCATTGGCGTTGGTACCAGCACCAGCACCAGCACTGTCTCTGACGGCGGCTCCAGCATCCGCAACGGCGCTAGCAACAGCATCGGCATTGGCATCGGTACCAGCACCAGTATTGGCATCGGTACCAGCACCACCACCAGCAACAGCACAGGCGTTGCGATGCGGGCGAACTAAAAAATTTCTACTGCCACCGAGGACTGCGTTTGGGGAGGGGGGAGATGACGATCGGATTGCGGACGACTCGGCGAGCAAGGATGGGTCGTGTAACAGCGATCTTTGTGACGACGGGATTATCGACCTGACCGTGGATTCTTTCGATGACGACGATTTGCCCCCGACGACGACGACGCACCCCCCGTCGGCCCCCGTGGCTTGCGCGCCCCTCCCCGCGTCAGACCGAGCCGTCGAATCATGCAAGAACGAAGAGGGCGTCCTTCCTTTAAAACGATCTCTCACTTCTCCGTCGCCGCCCCCTTCCCCCTTGCCACTCACGATGATACGTAACCCACCCCCGCCACCCGGTCCTAGGCCCAAGACGTTCACTGACGTCCGTATGCATGAGTTCCTTATGGACTACGCGCCGATCGCTAGCGCGAGTTTGACGTCGCGTCCGGCTTGCATGATTTCATGCGACGCAGGCTTCCACCTCGACGGGAGTGGGACCTGCCTGGACGAAGCTCGTTGCATCGATGTCAGGGAAAGACTGAAAACCTGGGAGCCATATTGGAAGATCGTGGAGGTAAGTAGCTGACAGGACGATATGTCCAAGCATCGAACCCGCCGCTTTTCGAACGCCGGCGTTCGGTATTATCGATCTCAAGTAAACATGAATTTTCATTTTCCCGAATTCGCAATACCAATGCCGCCCTCCCAACAAAGGAATTGGGATTGCGTGATGTTCCCGCCGACGTCGTCAATCCATTGCATGGTGGAATGGCGAAAGTAGGAACCAGAACGACCTCGTGCGTACGTGTAGAGAAAAAGTTGGGTACACCCATTGCCAATATTCCGCTTTCTTGTGCCACAGTGTTTATTGACATGCCTAAAGAAATTGCGAGATCCGCATCATCGGGAAGAGACTCGTCTGGTAAGTCGCTCCCGAAAGGATACAGGCCTTGGGGTGTCAAATGGGGGCATAAGATAACCAATCCAGGTATGTCCCTGTCAACATCTCTATCACAAAAGCACTCGTCATGGGAAGAAAATCTACCTTCGTCAATTGACACATCTCTCCATTCCAATCAATCTTTTCCAGGTCTTCTGCAGACGGGGGACCGGCGGCTCATTGTGCGCGCATTACCCTTACAGCGCTCTGTAAAAGAGAAGAAAAAGCGCGCTGACTGTCATCTTTGGCCTAAGGGAACGTTCATCGAAGTAAATGGAGGCGGAAGCAGAAAAGTCGCCAAAATTATACAACGGAGGCAACAGCAACACGACCCTTCAGAATGGAAGGGTAGCTCCTACCCGGTAAGTTGCATGTTTGCGTTGAGCAAGTCGTATCCAGTTAAGCGGTGTCATCCTGGTGTCGCATGCATGCTAACTGCAGATTTTTTTTTCTCGTAGCTGGACCTGACAGAAGACTTTGCTAGCACAAACGTTCCGATGGAAATCAAACTGTGCTCGTATGAAGTAGTGGAGAACTCAGAAACCGAAGACGATGCTGTGAAAGGGACTTTGAAGGGATCGTTCGCATTACATGTGGCGATTTGTGAGTACGTGTCGCCAGATGTTCTCTATGATCACTTGCTCGGAAGGGTCACAGGCAGCGATGTCGTCATACCGAAGATATCGCTTAGATCGGCAAGAAAGATGGCAAAGGATTATATGAAAGACCAGACCGTTAGTATAATTGACAGTGATGACGAGGAAGACAAGGCAGAAATTGATGTTGGGAAGAAGCCTTGTGGCAACAAGAGTCTTACCTTTTCGTTGCTTTGCCCAATATCCATGACTGTCATGCAAACTCCTGTTCGGGCTCGACACTGCAAGCATATGCAATGCTTCGATCTCGGAAGTTTTTTACATGCCAATAAAACTGTTACCGGAGGCCGATGGAGGTGTGGTGTGAGTGACTTTAGTGACTGAATTTGTCTGTCAACACCTGATGCTGACTATTTTTGCATTCGCCCAATTCATAATGATGTTTTTAAGGTATGTGAAGATTTTGTGAGTGTGAGAGATCTTGTTCATTGCGGTTTATTCCAGTCTATGCTGGATGAATTAGGAGATCAGGTGTCAAGCTCCCAGGACCGAGTTTCATTGTGCTCTGATGGAAGTTGGCAGTTGAAACGCAAAAATACCGAATTAGGAGGCAGCCGCTCAGTGTCCCAGTCGGAAGCTAATATGGACATCATTGATTTGGTCTGAACAGAGATGCTGGCCGCTCATCTCGCACACCAACCAACTCAATCCTCACACAACCAACTACTATCAGATTGCGACTTGCAACTCGAATTATTGGTATCAGCATGGTTTCTAGCTTTGAATATGAGGACTTGATAGTGGAAAGAGGCCAACCCGATCAACCCTAGACAGAGAGGTAGTAGGTCGATGATCTGGTTTGAGTTTTGTGTAGACTGTCCCATTGTGAGGCTGGAGGATGGAAATGTTCAAGGGCGTAGAGCCATCTTTTTTTGAGTAGCATCCTTGCTTTCTATCGTGTTGAAGCTGCAAGATTAAGGGAAAGGGATGGTGTCTTGGTAACTGGGCCTGCGAAGCACTGTAGATTCGGCGTCTATTGCCAACGCCCAGGGCAATGCGGCAGATTTGAGCTTTTTGGCTCCTCACATATGAGACAAGCTAGGAACACCGTTAAGCTGCTGCCAGTCAGTGGAGTCACATGTTGGGTAATTTCTATTACTGTGTTCACTCTACATACACTCCAAACCACCCTTTATGTACTCCATGAATAGATGAGTGGTATCTCGATCGGAATTTTCATAATTACGTTGTCAACGACATATATACAGTGAAAGCATGAGCATGCCATCTTATTTACAAGTTGCTTGGTATTTTATGATTCGACACCCTTTTCAAAGAAAACACATCAATCTATACCCCAGGTCTATCAAGAGGCAGACTGCAAGAATTTCGAGTGCGAGGCGATGGCATCGACTAGCTTGGAATTGACGCCCACATCCTGGTAGGAAACGACGGTCGGGATCGAGAATTCGTAAAGGGCATTCATCACCGACATAACGCCCATCGCAGAACTCCTGCGTCCCGAGAAGGGGGCCGTATCCGGCGATCGTCCGCATTGTGCGTTTATGTTGATCTTGCCGTACACCGTCGAGAAGCGATCGACGAGTTGGGCGGATGCCTCGCCGCCACTGGACGTGAATATGGATACTTGCTGGCCGTACTTCCCCTCCCGAGAGTATGTCAGAACGTCCTCCAACGAATCGTACGGTGCAACGGGGACGACCGGACCGAATTGCTCCTCTTCGTAAACTCGCATATCGGGCGTGACTGGATATAGAACCGCGGGGACCATGAGGGTGGATTCTCCTTCGCCACCAATCACCGTGCCTCCATTCTCATTCATTATCCTCGCCCCCTTTGCCACTGCATCTTCAATCAATCCTTTCATGTATTCGACGCGACCGACAAATGGAAGGGGTGTGATTTGAGAATAGACCGAATTCGTCACATCCCACGGAAGACCGATCGACATGTTCTGTACCCTCTCCGCTAGCATATACGCGAATCGCTCAGCGTAATCCCTAGGCAAGAACAGCAGCTTCAAGGCAGTGCATCTCTGTCCGTTGTAGCTCAAAGTCCCCGCGATGGTTTCCTTCATGATCCCATCCATCCGATCCACGAGATTGTCGTCGCCATCGTCGTCGTTTCCCCCCTCGAATAAATCCCGAAGGTACACGCCCATATTCTTCGCCTCGAGCTGCAAGAACACTTTGAGTCGATGAGGATGGGGATGCGCGCGTATCAGCCTGTCGGCGGCATCGCTCCCGCCGATGAACGCGAGGGAATCGACCTTACCGCTCTCCATCAACGGCGGCATGGTTATCCTACCGGAGCCGGACACGAAGTTGATTGTGCCGGGGGGAAGGGCTTTCGAGAATGCGTCGATGGTGAGTATGTGCGCCAGACCGCCCACCGTGGGCAGCTTCAGTATGACGACGTTGCCCATTAACAGGGCGGGGATCAACGTCGCGTACGTTTCGTTCAGGGGGTAATTGTACGGACCGAGGCATAACACAATTCCCACGGCGGCGCGGCTGATGTAAAGACGCGTGGGCATATCCGCATCGTCCCACCCCCGTCCGCCGAATTCGTCGCTATTTTGGATGTAACGTATCGTCTTCTCGGCGAATTGCATCGTCCTATCGAATTCCGCCTCGGCCTTTTTTGTTCGAGGAGGAGAAGAATGTCGCGTCGGTCGGATGATGCCATTTATGCATTTCGATCGTTTTTAATTTTTTGGTCGTCATCGCAAGTGAACATCGGGACGACGACTCGCGTGGTTGATAACGACAGGGACGACAAAAAGAAACACGAGACCACGAACCATACTCACGTCGATCCGATTCTTCCCGATCTCGTACATCAACGCGACGACGATTTCCTCCCGCCGTAGCCTCAACATATCCATGAACTTTTTCACGGCGCCGATGCGATCCGACAACGACGTTTGGGGCCACGTGCCCGATCCGCCATCCCAGGCGTTCACGGCCGATCGTAGCGCCTCGAGGGATTGATCCGACGTCATCTGCGGCATGGTACCGATCTTGAGTCGCGTCATCGTCGGTGCCGCGATGGAGGCCGCTCCGACGTCGTCGTCATCGGGGCATTCGTCGTCCGACGGGGTAGATGAGACCGCGCAGCATCCGTACACGTCTGCGAGTTGGACGTCCGACGACGACGTCGACGACGACGTGTGGGGAGAGGGGACGTCCCGAACGACCCCGTTGATGAAGATCTTCCCAGAAATGAAGGGCGGGGTGGGCGGGGTCGATGCCAGGGAGGCGTGATTGCCCAAAATCGCCGCGAGGGTTGCCGCCGGTAGCAATATCTTCATTGTCCTTTGGGAGGAGACAGGTATGACGTCGGGTTGGTGCGCCGAAATTCAATTTTAGGGTTACGTAAATTGTGTAATAATATTTTGAGATTTTTTGAACGTAAAACAAACGTACTATGTACTCCTAATTATTTAGTTTCTCTTCCTATCTACGATACCTAATCTCGTAACGTCTTAATATTTTATTTGCATTAACGTACCCTGACCAACGCACGAAGAAACTACTACAAATACCACAACGATTGACTGAGCTTGGGAGCATTTCCCTTGGAAATTGTGTAACAATATCGTACTTTGGAAACAGGAAGTGTTCCCAAAGTTACCAGTCAACAATTATGTTATCCGTAGTATGTCATGTGCAACAACCGACAAACGAAACCTCGCGGTCGACGGCGCGCGACCGACGACGGCGACGGCGAAGGCAACCAAACGACATGTTATACCAAATAATCAACAGATACGATCCTGACCTGTTGGGAGAAGTTCGCGTCGTGAGCAAGTACCTCGACACGTTCCTCCATCCCGAGAAGATCGTCGATTCGACCCGATCGATCGTTCGAGTCGCAATCGTCATTACCGTCCTGCACCTGCTGTTGCTATGGGCGGCGAAGAGGAGGGGTTCGTCGGGGGGGAACAAATGCGGTGCGGGGAGGGGATCCGACGACGAGGAGGGGAGGAGGATCGCCTCCATCGCGGCATGGAAGGATTCGCATCAGCTCACCAACCTCATCGTGAATCTCATCCTCGGATGCCTCGGCGCGTATTACCAAATATTCCACATCCCGCGGAACGCCACCGCGACGGATAGGATCGTGGGATACGAGCACATGAAGTTCTTCGCGATCGCGCAATTGGGATATCAGCTATGGGCCCTCCCCGTCGGCATATTCTTCATACGCGAGCCTCGGGAGATGATCGTTCATCACGTCGCCGTCCTTTGCGTCGCGCAGTTCGGAGCGTTCTACCACTGCGGATTCCGTTACTTCCATCCGTACTTCTTCGGGGTAGTCGAATTGAGCAGCGTGCCGCTGTCGATAATGAATTCGTTCAAGAACAACGATCACTTGATAGGGGTCCACCCGTTAATGTACAGGATGGTTCGGTGGGTCTTCGGCGTTACGTTCCTCTTGGTCAGGGTGATATTCTGGACTCCCATATATTGGAACTTCTTCCTCATCGGCATGCTGATCCTCTCCGAAAGCGAATTGGGGCTCGTACGGAAGGTGCTATTCGCCGCCTTTTTCCTCGCCGGCGTGATCTTAACCATGCTTCAGTACTATTGGGCGGGGAAAATCGTCTCGGGGTTGGCGAAGGGGCCGAAGATGAAAGAACAATAAAAGAATCGATGTAACGTCGTCACTCTACACTATCTATTACAATCAAGTGTAATCCCATATGAATAGTAAATACTTTTCCGTTCGATCCTCGATCGATGTTCATCTTCCTCAGGGGGGCATTCTCAGTGCACCGTCCAGACGTATCACCTCCCCGTTGAGGTATGGGTTCTGGATTATGCTCCCGACGAGTTTCGCGTACTCGATCGGAGCGCCGAGCCTGGACGGGCAAGGCACGTTCGTGGCGAGATCCCGACGGACCTTCTCCGGCAATCCCTCCAATAGCGGGGTCATGAATAATCCCGGCGCGATGGTCATCACGCGTATCCCCAAGGACGCCAAATCCCTCGCCATCGGCAATGTCATTCCGACTATCCCCCCCTTCGAACTCGAGTACGCCACCTGCCCCACCTGTCCATCGTACGCGGCGACGCTCGCCGTATGTATCACGCATCCCCGTAATCCGTTAGTGTCCATCGAACGACGTGCCATGCGATCCGCCGACAGCCTCGCGAGGTTGAACGATCCGAGTACGTTCACTTTCAACGTGCGCTCGAACTCCTCGAGGGAATGGAGTTTGGTCGTTACCGACCCACTCTCGTCGACCTTGCGCGAGAGCGTCCTCCTCGCGGGGGCGATGCCAGCGCAGTTGATCGCGACGTTGACTGTTTCGGGTCGTGGGTTTGGCGGGGAAAGAGAGAACACGAGACGGGGAAGTCGGCGGGCTGTAACGAGGGGGGAGCGTATTCAAAAAGACGCCGACGACGGACGAGGACGAGGACGGACGAGGACGAGGACGAGGACGAGGACGAGGACGAGGACGAGGAGCAAACAACGTACCATACTCTCCGAAAGCTCCCTCCGCCGCGTCCAACGCGGACGTTATTTCGATCTCGCTGGTGACGTCCGCCGCCGCGAATACCAACGACCCCATGGCGGAGGAGCCGCCATCATCGCCACCGCTGATGGATTCCTTCAGCCTAACGAAGCCCTCGCGAGAACCGGCGAGGTCCGCGACGATCACGCGTCCGCCGTGACGTGCGAGGTAGGATGCCGTCGCGGCCCCTAGGCCCGATGCTCCCCCGGAGACGATAGCGACGACGTTTTGGAACATGGGTAAAAAATAATGGTCCGGTGTCCGGTGTCAAAAAACACAACATACACACATTTTTCGAGTCCGAACTTCGAGCTTCCCGCGAAAACTATTCGTTCGGTCACATCTCAGTCACGAATACGTTTTTTTGGCGCCAACTGCACTGCGGCATGCAAGCGCCTATTTTAGTGTAATACAGATTCTCGGCAAGACTACGAACTCCTATGTACGATATTACTTTACGATACCATATATTCTACTTTTCGATACGTACGATACACCCGCCCGCCCGCCAAATCATACCTACCCAATACCAGTACTCGAAACTCGATTCCCATTATGATACGTCTCGCTCGAGCCACCATCCGCCATCATCCACCGCCATGGTCCAACGACGCGGAAGGCCCACACTTAAGGGGTTCGACGACAGCGGCGGCAGCTCGTCCGACGACGACGATAATAACGCCTTCGCATCAATATCCAAGAAGAACAAGAGGCCACGCTCTGCCGCCCCCGCCCTCGACGCTTGCTTGGCCGCGTCGTCGTCGTCATCGTCGGCCCTTCCCCCCATCGAATCCTCCGCCGTTGACGGCGATGGAGGCGGAGCTTTAGGCGGAGGCAAGCGCCATCATCACGTGAACGCCGCCCGTCAGGCGAAGATGGACGCCCTCCTCCTCGAGCTGCGTTCCGCCGGTCCGTCCGATCATCATCATCCGATGTCGTCGTCGTCCACGCGGGGTGCGGGGGGCGTTGAAGATTACCACGGAAGCATACACGACGGATTGGAGGATCATGGCTTCCACGAACAACGAAGCAACTTCGGGGGTGGTGGAAACTACGCGCCGATGAAGAAGGGTAGTTACGTCGAGCCGGGGATGGAGCACCTGACGACGAATATATTCGTCGGTAATCTAGATCCGATGACGACCGAGGAGGAGCTTACGGACGCCTTCAGGCAATTCGGTGAGAATTGGATTGTTCTTCTATTGCACCGTGTGGGGGCGGGGGATGGGGGGGGGGGGAGACTGGTCGCGAATGATACCGTTTGACTTCGCGTCCGCGCATGTTTCAGGGGAACGAATGCTAACGCGAGCGTGAGACGCATTTGTGTTCTTCTCTCTTTCCCTTTTCGATCTACGTGCCAAAATTCAATTGATGCACGACGCGGATGGCTCGCAATCGTGCTGTCCACGAAACTCATTCCCTCAGGAGATCTGTAAGCCTCTTCATCTTTTGTAAATTAGTGCTATTTTTGGCGCCATTTCCAATGCCGCATCCGGTCCTCACGCTTCGTCTCTCTTTCTCGTCTCGAACGTCTATTTCTCTCTATCTATCCATCTCCGACCAGCTACTCCGTCAAGATCATGTGGCCCCGAACTTCAGAGGAACGGGCGCGCAATCGCAACACCGGATTCGTATGCTTCATGCACCGAGCGGATGCGGAGGACGCGATGGATGCATACTGCGACGCCGATCCCCTCGGCACCGGTCGGCGCATGTTGCTGCGATGGGGCAAGAACGTCAAGATGACGGTGAAATTCGGAACGGGGGGGGTGCCCACGAACCTGAGGAAGAAGGCGAGGGACGGCGAGGATCGGAAGAGGACGATCGCATCGGGCCAGCGCGATGGATCGGGTCGCACTACGATGGATACGTCGGATGGAGTGAGACCTCCCTCGCTGACGTCCAATCGCGACGAAGGCAAAACCTCCGCTGCAACCCCCCCTTCCCATGAAACTCTCGTGCCAACCGCTGTCGAAGAATGGAAGGTTGCGCCGCCAAAGGGGCCGACTTACGATCCCGCGAAGCATTCGGCGGAAGCCATAACTGTTATTGCGCCGACCGATCCTCGTCGATTGAAATTCATCACCACCGTCGCATCATTCGTGGCAAAGGACGGGTCCGTTTTGGAGCAAAAATTGATCGAGACGCAATCGTTCAACCTCGACTTTCGTTTCCTGACGCCCCGCGACGACGACGCCGTTCATCCATTCAGTAGCGACAACGACGACGATGACGAGCGCTTTGAGGAACACGTTTTCTATCGTTGGCGCGTATACTCCTTTGCCCAGGGTGACGGCTTTAACTCGTGGCGGACGGATCCCTTCGTAATGTTCGAGCCCCACGGACGATTCTGGATCCCCCCCCCGCTGAATACCCTCGCCGCGCAAGAGGAGGAAGAGGCCGAGAAGCGTCGGGAGAATACGATGCTAGCCGCGCAGGAGGAAAGGAGGAAGCTTGCTGGTAAGAAGCAAGATTGCGTTACCACCGGGGCTCAGATGCGACGCACGAACGCCGAAAAGGGTGGAGGATTGAAGCTAAACGAATGGGAGAGGAAGGTCTTCCACGAGCTGCTGCGAGAGAAACTGTGCGCCTCGCAGGAATCCATATGCGAGGCGATGGCGTTCGCCTTCGACAAGAGTGGCGCTGCCCTCGAAATATCTCATCTATTGAAAGTGGCCATGCTTGAGTCGGGAAATGGAATCTCGGTTGACACTAGGATCGCTAGACTTTTCCTCCTGTCGGACATATTATTCAATTCCCAACAACCCGGTGTGAAAAACGCATTCCAATATCGAGGTGAGAATACTAAACGTCAATATTCGCGTCAATTCGACCCGACTCAAATTGAACTGCTCTTGTACAGATGCTATCGAAGCGATGTCTCCGAGCGTGTTTGAAAGTTTAGGCCGGCATGGAGGTGGACGTATGACTAAGAACAAGCTGAGAAAGGCAGTCAGCTCTGTGCTGGGTGCATGGACCAATTGGTCTGTTTACAATTCTACATTTATCGATGAGCTGGAAAACAAATTTGAAGGACTCGAGGTTAATGTTTCTGTCAAAGTTGATGAGGACTTAGGAAACAATGAAAACAATGATGAAATAGAAAAAAGAGAGTGTCTTAGCGACGATAGTGACAAAGGTGGCGAAGATGCCCTTGCTGTCGCCCAGAATTATACATCAGTTTTATCAACCACTCCTAGAGGTACATGGACTTCTGCAAGCAATGTTGACGCTCAATGCTCTGACGACGACATTGATGGTGAAGCGATTGATGACTTAGATGGAGAGTCGTTGGATGACATCGACGGTGAGGAATTGGATGATGTTGATGGCGAACCTATCGATGACATTGATGGAGATGCCATCGATGATGATAACTAGATTAAGTGGTATACAGCATATATATTAATCAGCTTCACATAGGTCTGAGATTTTACATCCATAAGCAAGAGGTTTGCCGATTTTGATAGCATCATCTTTCAACTTCCTGTCAGCCGCTGAATATTTTGTTGTGCCCTCCTACGTAATCTAGAGTACAGATTCCTTTCTAGGATAATTGTGGCGGGTTCGCTCGCCGCTCGCTGGGGTCGTCATCGGACGAGGGTCACTTTTCGCCGCAAAACCAATGGTCGGATACGGCCCGTCGGTCGTCGTCGTCGTTATCTTCGTCGTCAATGTCGCTATCGTCGCATTCTCGTCGACGGCGGCATCGTCGGAATCCTCCCCGTCGCGCCTCGTCGTCTCCTTCCCCGTCGCATCGGCGTCGTTCGCATCGCCGCCGCGTCGTCGCGGGTACGGAATCGAAGGTCGCGGGTCCCGATCGTCGCCGCCGTCGTCCTATCCCTCTCCGTCTCCTTTTTCGCGCCCCTTGCCTCTCGGGCTCGACGGGCGGGAATCGGATTCGCGTGAGGGGGGGGCGGAGGCGGAGGTGGTGGACCATCGGACGCTGCCCCGACTATACGTCGGATCGACGACGAGGGGGCTCGGACTGTCGATGGGGGCGATCATACCCCTCACCTCGGGACAGGCGCATCACCTGGTCAACGTCGTGCGCATATTCAAGAGGAGGGGGAAGAGGAGTAGATCGATCGACGGACTATTGGACGACGACCGCGATGACGGCGGGGGGAGGATAAGGATATACAACGGACACGATGGAGAATGGCTGGCAAGGGTGTTGGATCGCGCCTCGTCGTCGTCTTCGAGCACGACGATGACGGGGAAGAACGGTCGTCGTACGCCGCCGAGGAGGCGAGGGGGGGGGTACGAACCGTCCCTAGTGGCCGAGTGCGTCGATCGACTTCGGGAGCAGGACGCGGTGTCGGACGACGCTAGACCGTGGGTGATATTCGTACCGTTGAAGAAACAGCACAGGACGAAGATCATGATCGAAAAGTGCACCGAAATCGGCGCTGGCAGGATGATGCCGATATCGTCGGATCGGATGGAGGGGGAATCGTCGATATCGTCGTTGGTCGGGCCACCTCGCGAATACGACGACGATTGCGACGACGCGATGCGTCTCGATAAGCTCGAGATGCAATCGATCGAGGCATCCGAGCAGTGCGAGCGATTGGACGTGCCGATGATAACGCGCGACGCGGCCCTGACTCGGGATGTTGAGTCGCTCGACGTATTGTGGACCGTACGGGATTTCCTGTCGAAATGGTGCCGAGAGTGGGAGGGGGGTATCGACGTGAGGTTTGACGCCGACGGCGGCATACCGACCGAGGAGATGGGGGCGAGGAGGAGGGTGCTGCTGATATGCAGGGAGCGAGGCTCCGGCTCCGACGGCGTGGTGCCGGTGCTGCATGCATTGCGCGAGAACGACCGGGTGGCATTCCTGGTGGGGCCGGAGGGCGGATGGTCCGCCGAGGAGGAGAGGTCGTTCGACGAAATCTGCTTCGAGTACGATGATGGGAGGAATGGCGATTCGCCCGTGCGGTGCGTGTCCCTCGGCACGTCGATCCTACGCGCCGAGACCGCGTGCATGGTGGCTGTCTCCGCCTGGGCATTGACGAAGGATTCGCAATAACGCCGTACGCCGAAACATTTTAGTAGAACGCGCGCCTTTATTATCCATCATTATTCATCTGGGGTGTCCCTTTAGCGGATGAATGCGCCTTTAATCGCTATATCCAACTTATCGTACCCTCCTCGCCCGCCCTCTCTGAATCGCTCGAAAACTGAGCGATTATTTCCGAATGACGAGTGGAGAGTATCAAAACTCGTCGAGATTTCGCGGGGGTTCCGAATCCTGCGGCATCGCAGGCATCGAGGCCATCATGATCGCGTCCGATATCGCCCTCCCCACCGATTTTTCGGCCTCCTCGTGCGAATTCGTGAAAAAGGCGATCCAAATTAGCATCATGAGCGCGAACGCGTTCGGGACGCCGGCGAATTGCAGCGATTTGTAGCTCTTGACGTCAGCATCGAGCCAGCAGGTGTACCATACAATAGGCCCTGAGAACGATGAGGAAGGAAGATGACGGCGTTGTTAAAATCTCGTCGAAAAATCAAGCACGATGTATGAGCCACCGGCGGACAGCATCATGATAATTGACGTACCGAACATTATCAGATTCAGGCCGAACATCGAGCCGGTAAATCCTTTCGTCTCGTTGCGAAGGCCGCACGAAATTCCGAATAGCGCCCCTAACGCGAAACGAATCTGCCAGCGCACGGGGGCGAATTGTTAGGAGCGGAACGAATGAAAAAGTGAGACGAGGACTACAAAAGGGCCGATATATCGGACGACAAAAATGATATCAAGCGGACATGACTCGAGCAGCGAGTTAAAGATGCGAAGCCACATTATTCTCACCCATGTCGTTATAGTTGGGAGCTCTGGCACGGTGGTTGAATCCGGACGTGAGTGAAACGAAAGCCTCCCCATCATTTACTATTCTACCGTTGTTGAAACGAAACGAAAAAAATGAGTGCGCTACTGAGGATTTTAGCGACTACTAACTTAGCGATATTATGTGACCACAGGGAATTACCAAAGTAACGAATACAATGAGCTTGAGAAAGTGGTCGGGCCAGTGCTGTTGATGATGCTAACCCTAAAACTCCATTTTAGTGTAGCCAGAATAACATTGGATCCTGAGATATTAATAGGATTATGAGCTCTATTTGTCTACTTCAGTCTCGTCTCATGCTACACTCCGTCCAGGTGACCAGTACGTTTACAGGTGTGGTTGGCATTCCAGTTGGGATACGCACGTAGGACTTACACTCCTGTTTGGTCTCTGTACACCCAGTCTGTTCTGGCTTGGTGTGCTTGGTTCATTGACACACTCCCATGGTGAAACAACAGTGCTCACTTGTTGGTTCGCCGTATAAAATTCGTCTCGCTTACGTTCGTTGTCATCATCATAGTCAACTGGGCAGTTCTGAAGGAAAGCCCTCATCTTTTTGAATTGTTGTCCCTGTAAAGGCTTATTTAGAACATCTGCCCACATCACTTCTGTTGGACAATATTTCAGATCAATCTCTCCTGCTTCATAATGATCCTTGATAAGGAAATATTTTGCTGTAATATGCTTTGTCCTCTTTGATGATGATACCCTACCACTAGGTTGGTAATTCCTTTTTTCAGGAATTTATTTTTTGTACCCAAAAAAGCGTTCCTGACAGGATTCCTGAGGATTTTTTTATTTTCCTGTGTTTTCCTGAGGAATTTTTCGGAGGAACGTGGTTTTGGAGAGGTCGCAGGAATTCCTTTTTTTTCCGAATTTACAGGAATTTTTCTCAGGATAACGTAAATCGTACGAAGTACGTACATAGAGTTTAGAAGTATCGTAAATTGTACGTTGTACGTAAATAGAGTTAAGTCCAACCTCACCATGCGTTTGTTTCCCACAGAGGAATAGGTACATTTAGGTGATCCCCGGGATCACCCATCCAAAATAGAACACCACCATGGTGGAGCCGTTCGCCGGGTCCAGCGGCACGGCTATCGCGACTTATACAAAACCCTCTCGGGACCACCTCCGCGATGGGGTGGTCGATGGCTCTGTCGAAGGGTTTTGTTCAATTCCGTCATCCGGCTGAGAAATAAATTAATTTAATAAAATGATTGATTTTATCATCATTTTTCGACATACTCCAACTCGTTCGCCCCCAAAATGATCGTATCGCGGTCCCCCTGCGCCCCCCATCGTTCTCTCATCCAATCACATCCCTCCCCCCTCGATTCCGCTCGTTTTTGGTTGGTTGTTGTGTTTTTTTAGGTCGTTTTGTGGCCATCTAAGGCCGCGACGTATTTTTATTTGCATATTTTTCGTCGCCTCATTTGCCGCCGCCAAACGATGGCAAAATGCACCCCACAAACGTTCCGTCGCGGTCGCGCGCCTTCTTCTATGTCCCTCCCACGGCTGACATCGAACTCGGTTGGTTGTTGTGTGCCCCAATTAAACGGTGGCTATCTAAGGCCACGGCCCCATCCCCCTCTCTCTTATTTTTCGTCGATTTATTTCGACGACCGAACCATCAACACGGCACACCCCCACGCGTTCCGCCCCAGCCGCGCGTCCTCCCTGACTCCCCCTCCATCGCCTACGGCAATTTTATTTGATTGTTGTGTGTTAATTTTCAAAACGGCGGCCACCTTTAAGGCCCAGGCACCCCCCCCTCCCTCTATTTTTCGATCCCTCTTATTTTGTCCCCCCAAACGAGCAAACCAACCACAGCGAACGCAAGCCCGATGGCCCGCGGCCTGCGCATGGTGTTGGGGAGCGGCAGCGCCATGATTTAATGGCGCCGCTGCTCTACCCACGGAGAGAGAGGAGGGAAAAGCCGATGGTAGGAGGGTGGTGGCGGCTCGAGTTGGTTGTTGTGTGTTGTGTGTGTTTTGGCTGGTTCGAGTTAAGCACTACTAGATCTTTAGATTGTTCTTTTTCAAGTCCTACGTATCTTCCTACGGCGCCCACGGCTGCGTATGTAGGCCTGGTACAGACAGGATTCCTGAGGGGGTTCCTAAAAAGTTCCGGAGGAACAGGAATCGTGATTCCTGTGAAAAAAGTGCCACAGGAAAGGAAAACACAGGAATCCTGAGGATTCCTGCAGGAATTACCAACCTAGAGGAGGGGGGTGATGAGGGTGTGAGTGGGCGATGGTTTTTTTAAGGAGACGAGCCTTTTTTCCATCATGGGGGGGTCGGCGGGGAATAGTACAAAACAAAGGAGGGTGTTTATGTATTCATCAAGCATAGATTATATTTTTTAACTGGACTATAAAGCCATAACCATAAAAGACAGACTTGTACATTTTTGACAATCCCCCACTCCCCCAGGCACTGCCATGTTCACCCTCCCACTGCACTCATGTCATCGCCGTGCTACCAGCAATCCCGCTCATTGATCCCACTTGCTGCCATTGCTGTGACCACTTCAAAAAAAAATTTACTCACATATGTGGGGCAAGGACGAGGAACAATCCTCCAGCCTGCAATATTAAGAGAATTATGAGAATCGCTGCAATAAGACCAGTCAAAGAGAGTGTTACTGTAACCCCCCCCCCACTGCATACACAATTAGATGCCCAATAATGGCACAGCCCCCTAGGCAAATTATCATCATACAAACTGGCTCAATGTCAACCTCAAAAAGCATTGTAATGGGGGTGATGTGAATCATCCGGATTGATTTTTCTCTCTTTTTTTGCAACGTCATGGGGATGATGTGAATCTTCCAGATTGATTTTTATCTCTTTTTTTGTTGTAATGCTGTGTGCACGCACAACGCAGTAAGATAGCAATGATATGATAAGGGAACATGGTACGCTAAGGTTTTTGTACTGGACTACAGAATGGGTTGCACCCAGAGTAGCACAACCCGTCAAAACTGTCAGGGTTTAGGTACACTCAGTGTACTCATTTACACACTTTACACGTGTATGTACGTGACGTGATAGGGTATGTATCAACAAAAATATATGAATTCCTACGCAGCTTCTCCGGAAGCAAGAAACCTCTGAAACCGGATACAAACCTATCCATCCCCATGAGTGATTGGCTCACACCTTGGAAAGATACTATATTTGCTCTTAGTAGAGTTAGTTGTTTTGTTATTAATGCAAAATAATTGATGGCAGTATTTTATTTGGACATTGCAGGCTACGTGCCTTGCATTATCTAAACTCTCCCTTTCGCCGTGTGCCACTGTTGCACATAACAACACTGTGGCATGTTTGCCACTGCAGCTAACGATACCAGTTGTGGGGCGCCCCTGCCACCCTCTTCCCCTGCATCTTCTCCCTCGTCACTTGATGATGGCAACAATAATGTGACCTCCCCTTCTGCCATCATCGTCGTTGTCGTCATCGTCATCGTTGTCGGCGTTGTCCCCCCGCCAACCTCCAATGACGCAAAGTATTGGAGGCATGACCCCGAACCATGGTGGACGTCGGTCGGCCGGTTATCAAACGGCCTTGTGTTGATTGTTGGGTCCCAGACTCGATGACGATGATGAAGACTCAACCTCCCCTCCTGCCATTGTCGTTGTCGTCATCATCGTCATCGTTGTCGGGGCATTGTCGTCATTGTCTCTTGCCACAATCCCTCTGCATCTTTGCCAACGTCGTTCAATGGCTACAATGACAACTACAGAGGTGCAACCTCCGCTCCCACCTCCTATCATCATCATCGCCATCCCTATTTGTCTGATTTCCTTAAATTAGTTTCTGGCATTGAATGATGCTGGGAATAATAGTGTGGGAACATCATGATTATGGACAGAACAGATCAGAATTGATACTCAGGTGATTGTGGCAAAAAGACATATACTCACATTCATTGATTTGATGAGCCCTGATAGGCTGTGCAAGTAGATGCCTTAGCCAACTAACAGTGAAGACACAACATGGTAGGAATAGGTACAATACAATATTCATGACAGTGACTGAATTCTCTAAGATCAAGGAGAGGGTGGCCAAACATAGTATAACATCCGCAGTGAGATGACAACTTGGAACAGAGAACAGAATTACTACTCCAACAATGAGAGAGTCTACACTAATATCTCTGCATGGTACAAACCAAAGCATTGCAAGTTGATCTACAGGGGGGAAGGCACCACGCACTCATATATGTACAGCGGCAGCACGAAGAGCCACCCTTCAGAAAGTGGGCATAGTTGAAAAGCCTCATCAATATCGGCCAGTAATGTTGGCTCTTTGGGAGATCCGTCGGTAGAACTACTGCTGAGGAATGCCCCTTTCAAGTGACTTGTACGTGAGACTTTTCGAGCAACCATAGGCTTACAAGCCTCACACTACTTTGTCTCCAAGAGGCGATGGAGTTATTCCTCGTCAAGATGTTTGAGAGTGCCAATCTGTGCGCTCTCCACTCGAAGCATAAAGCAGTCGTGGAAACAGATATATGACTTGCATGTAGGATGCATGGTATCAAACGGAAGAGACAAGGCTAGAGTGTGAAAAGTGGCATTAATAAGTGGGAAGACTCGGAATAAAGAAAGAGGCAACAGGAAGTGAAAGGAGTAAAAACGAGTTCTCCATTTGTCGATGGAAAAACACATTGTGCCTTAAACCACGGCACATAATAGCTTTGTCATTTAAAGAGACTAAAGAGAGAAG
>JALLBA010000030.1:0-38817 GCA_036939675.1 Cyclostephanos invisitatus | reverse complement strand
TCCCCCCCCCCCCCCCCCCCCCCCCGCGCGCAACCTCACTGTAATAATCAATAAGATTTTGTATCGTATGCGATTAAAATGTTGGCGGATTATTTTATTACATAGTCTCTCCCGGCCCCTGAGAAATATTCAATCCTTCGTCGCCCATATCACGACCGTCGATGGACTATTTTATTACACTCTCTCTCCGGGTCCCTGAGAAATATCCAGCCCGTCGTCGTCCCTCGCGCGACTTTACTCTACAAACGCTCCCAACCCTCCTTACCGTCCACGCACGCACACGCCGGGATATCGATCACATCAGGGTGTATAGCTTGATGGAAAATTGAGATACGATCGATAGCATGAGAATCACCGTGAGTACCGTCGGGCCTACGATGTCCGCGTACGGACCCGGTGCCTTCCTGCGGATCATGCTCGCCCTCCTCGAATCTATGTGGCATCATACGAAAAGGGGGGGGGGGAAGGGGGAATCGGAAGACGCGGCGGGAGGAATCGGGATGAGATTAAAAAGAAGTAAGACCGCCCACAATTACGAGCGACACCGACGCTGGGACGATATATCCCCCTCGTGGTCACAACGACGAACTCACATTGCATCATCGCGTATATGATGAACGATATCGACACCGGCAGCAACACCACGCCGTACAATTGTCCCGCGGGGGACGAGTGACGAGTGTCCGTGAATGCCACGATCGCCACGCTCGCGCCCGCCAATATCACCGAAACGTGCATCCACGCCAAGAACGTGCGTTCGTTCGCGAAGAAGACCTTCGGGTCGATCTTCACCGGCGCCTTTCGGGCGAGGGTCGGGGTCCCCCCGCCGCCGATTCCGCCGCCCCCGAGGAGGGCATTCGCCTTCCTGCCGAACATCCCCCCGACGCGGCCAAGCCACCCCCCCCCGTCGGTCGTCGTCGCCGCGACGGACGAGGAGCGCGTCGACGCCCCGCCACCGGCGATGGCGGGGGTCACCGGCCTCGGTGTGAACTGATCGGGTACGCTCCCCTCCGGCAATGTCTCGATCTCCTCGGCGTCCACGGCCGCGCGAGATACCGGCGCGACGGCCGATGCCTGACGCGAATCGATCGATTTCTGTCGTTCCAAAAAGTAAAAGGGGGTCTTGTCCCCCCCGGCGGACGACGACGACGACGACGACGTCGGCGGCGGCGGCGGCGGTATGAGGGGCGTTTTTTCGGACGACATGAGGGTGTTGATTTCCTTGGCGGATATTATTTGTGACGACAAGGGGGGGCGGCGCCAGGGATATCTTTGAGGGGGGGGGGGGGCGGCGGACGGGGGGAACGAACTGAATCTTCTTGGAATCCAACGACTTAGTGTTATGTGAAATCTGTCCGTTGAAAACATGAAAGGCTCAGAATCCTCTAGCTTTGATCAAGAGATTGGTAATTTTGAAAAAAAATACATTGTTTGGAGAAGACATTTATCAAATACATAACCCTAACCACGCACCCCTCAACAAAAAACAACAAGCACGATACCGTATCGTAGGTGCTACTGGTCCTGACATCATAGACTGTTCCGAAGTATATAGCTCAAGAGTCCGAAGGACACCCATTTTGTTCCACCATGTCCGATGATGGATCCACCGTCACCCCCATGGTTTCCGATGGCAATGCACGCCGCCGCGGAGGAGTTGACGCCGACATGAATTTTTTCGATGCGATGGAGGTCATATATTTCGATGACATGATGTCGTCGTCGTCATCGACTTCGGAGGGTGCTATCGGGGGGAAGGGGAACGACGACGATGATGATGATGATGATGATGGGGGAGAATTTTTGAGAAAGGACGAAGTGAAAAAGAAACTCCAACTTCGGGCTAGTGGTGGCGGGATGATGCTCAACAGTGATAGCCGTGCGAGATTGCGCGATATGGCACGCGAGCGTAGGATGAAATTAGAAGACGAATTCCGCTCGCGTCGGAAGATGTTGAGACTCATAATGAACGAACCGGCATTCGTCGTGACAGTGGACAAGCTCTCGTTTGTGTGCGGCGTATTGATCATCATGATGATCGAGGCGGTGCTATTGCTATCGCCGGAGAGGATGCATCTACTGTACACGATATTGCTCGTGCCGCTCATGATCGCGCGTTACATAATGTATCGCGCCGATATGCAGCATTACTTCATGTACGATTTCTGCTACTTCGCGCAGATCATGCTCGTATTGCACATGTACGTGTACCCGAACAACGTTCGACTCGGCAGGGCGATGTTCTCCATAAGCAACGGACCGTTGCTATTGGCGATCGTCATGTGGAGGAATAGCATCGTATTCCATTCCTTCGACAAGATGACGTCCATGTTCATACACATCCTCCCCTCGTTGGTCACGTTCTGCGATCGTTGGGCGGCTCGCATCTCCGATGGAACCTTTCCCCCATACGAGGAGATGGATGGTTCGATAATCACTATTGTCAATGATTTTTGGCTCGTGCCATTCTCCTATTACGTGCTATGGCAAACGGCGTACCTGTTCAAGACGGAGGTAATATCGAGGAAGAAATTGGAATACAACACCGAAATGATGACGTCCCTGCGCTTCTTGACCAGGAAGAAAAACTCCAAGTCGTACAAGCTCATGAGCGCATTCGGGGAGCACAATCAACTACCGACATTCGTTTTGATCCAGGCCGTCTTCACCATGATCACATTTTTGGTGAGAAGAGAAGATAGTGTGCGAAATCGATATCATCGGTTGAAGGTCGAGCCCTCATCCACAATGACCTATTTTAATCTCAACATCGTCATTTGTTGCCTCATACTCCCGATTTAAAGGTGATACCATTGCTCTGGCATTCGATTTGGTTGCATGCGATGTACATCGCAATCATATTCGTCGTCGCGCTCGCGAATGGCGCGACGTATTACTTTCACGTCTTTGCGAAGAGGTACATCGAGGAAATCGGTAAGAGGGTATCGGGCGCCTAAAGAACGATGAACGATGGGGGATACGTACGTGTGCGAGGGGGGGGAAGGGGGGTGAATTCCTCTTGTGCGTTGTACATGTAGTTAATCGGCGTCGGTTGTATATTATATGAACTACTTAGCCGAGATATTGTATCACCTCGTCTGCCGCGCGTCGTGCGGAGATGATGGCACCCTCCATGTGACCACTCCCGTGCGACGTCTCCGTGCCGGCGAAGAAGAGGGGTCCGACGCTTTGCCTTAAATATCTATTGCCATAATCGCGTGTTGTCATGTCGACCCTCGAGCACGATGGCGGATTCGTGTTCGGATCCCTCAACCAGCTCTTGTAAGTTACCGTGATGCCCCCCCTGTTAACCACGAGTCCATCCCCGTCGACGGTACCCCCGCTCGTTGTATCCATGGCATCCCGTCGCATGCCCATCCCGGCCGCGTCGACGCCGTAGATATTACATAACGAATCCAGTACATAATCGTGTAGGGACTCGGGACGTTCGATCATACCATCCAATTTCTCGGCCCCGCGCGATGTCACGAATCCCGCCAACGACGGACGTGCCTCGTCCGAACACGCCTCCCACCAGGTCGATACGGCGCCTTGTTGATCGATGGATATGCCGCTCATGTCGTGCAATCTCCACCAATTGGTGGTGAAGGATACGTCAACCTTGCCGTATTCCTCCATCCACGTCGGCGTCGCCAGCATGCTGTCCATTTTATTCTTCGGCAACGGCGGATGGAAATCTATTGTGTTGGCGAGTACTTTCGGCGGTGCCGCCAATATGGCGGCGCGGCATCGTATCGACGACGTCTCGTCCTCCCTCGTATCATTCGATTTCGACTCGACGTATATCACGCTCACGCCGTCGTCGTCGTCGTCGCGCTCGACGCGCACGACCCTCCTTCCCAGATGCAACGACGGATTATCGTCCGTCTTATCGTCGCCTTCCGTCGCCCGTCGTCGTCGAAGCAATCCGTCGACCATGCTCGCCGCTCCCCCGGATATGCGGACCGCCCCATCTCCGCACGCCGCATACCGTCGCGACGAGCCGGGCGGCAATACGTGTCTCGTACCGTCCGGCGCGCGATACACGGCATCCCCGTCGAGGCGCATGGGCGACGTCTCGACGTTCATCCCTTTCATGAATTGTTTCATGGTATATTCGGAATCGGGCCATACCCACGCCCCCCCGAGGTCTCCCCCGCCGCCGCCGCCGCCGCCGCCACTCCCGCTCCCGTCCCCCCCGCCACCCGCCGTGAGGAGACGTCCGCCGACGCGATCCCTCGAATCCAAAATCGCGACGGATTTCCCGGACAGGCCGAGGAGGTGGGCGGCGTACGCGCCGCTTAGGCCGGCGCCGACGATGCACACGTCGAAATTTCCGACGTGACGGGAGATGGAAGTTTTCATATTTACTCTCTCCTATATAAAAAATAGTAGCCCTCCCCGCTCCCTCCTCGAACGGGGAGTTGTTCGAACGGCCGGAACGATGGGACGGATGTCGAGCGTCGATGTCTTGTGAGGGCACACAGGACGGACGGTCTGTCCGGCCCGTCTTTGGGGAGTGACGGTATTTTCTGGCGTCACGCCAGCAGGATTCTGCTGGCGTTTGTGTTTGCTGGCGTGGATTTTTGGAGAATCAACGCCAGCAAACACAACATCCACGCCAGCAAAACCGAAAAATGCCAGCAAAAAAATAACCCTAATGAATGGGCCTGAGAATAACCCTAATGAAGCCCCTAGCCGCCACACGCGCGTATTTTGTGTCCCTGTGGCACTGAGCCGCAACACACGCACATATGTTGTGTCCCGCCACAGCCGCGCGCCCACACAAAAAAAAACTACACACGCGTCATACGTATTTTGTCCCCCCATCCAGTCCCGTGGCGCGCACAACAAAAATTGTGCGGCCCCTTGTACTCTTGAGGCCCCCAAATGCGCAGAATTTTCCCGCCGCTGCCGCCGCCCACACCAAAAAAACAAACACGCGTGCATATATGTATTTTGTGTCCCTGTGGCCCGCCCAACCTATGCGTAGTACGCGTGTTTGTTTTTTTGTGTGGGCGGGCCGCGGTGGCAGGGCCACAGGGACACAAAATATGAGTCTGTACGCGTGTTTGTTTTTTGGTTTGGACGCGTTGGTTTTTAGCCTTAATCGTTTGATATTTTTTGTTATCAACCCTAAATATTTTTTGCTGGTGCGTCTCCAAAAAAAAGACACGCCAGCAAGAACATAATTGCCAGCAGATTTTGCTGGCGTGATGCCAGAAAATACATACACCCGTCTTTGGGGGTGTGTCTAACAATCGCATTTTGTTTGTCGCTTTTACGTGCTGGAATATCCAACAGAAAACTAGGATTTTTTTTACAAATATACAAATTAAATCAATGAGACAGTTGATTTCATGTTAGTAGTTTTCGTAAGCAGAAAAGGTGAAGGGGGAAATAATACGGGGATCATGAACGGCAATGATGGGGACGAGCCAATCTACCTCATTTACACCGGGAAGTATGGTATTCCAAGGGATCAAACTTATATCAGAGTCCATCCATGAGTCAAGGCGATCAGGGTCGCGGCATTCCATGAATTTGGGGAGTTGACGGAGATGTGCTCGAGGAGATTAAGGAGGCAGCATTCATCAGATGCATGTCTCTTCGACATATCATCATCCCCCCCCCTGTCAAGGCAATTGGCAGGAACTCGAATGCATTTATTTATTGCTCGGGATTGATGATCGTGCAGGCTGGAGCATATAGGGTGGGGGGCATTTTGGGGGTGCACATCGCTCCGACACATTGTCATTCCACCCTCTGTCAAGGTGATTAAGGATTCCATATTTAGAGATTGCACTGGGTTGACGATTGTGCAGCTTGACAATGGGTTGGAACAGATAGGTAAAAATGCATTCAGCAGTTGCATGTCGCTACAACAAATTGTCGTACCCCCCGCCGTCAATGCAATCAGAAGTAATGCATTCTTTGAATGCTCTGGGCTGATGACTCTGCAGATTGGATGTGGGTTGGAAAAAATTGGGAAAAAATCATTCAGCAGTCGCACATTGCTACAACAAATCATAATACCCCCCGCCGTCAAGGTGATCAAGAAGGCAAAATTCTTTGACTGCCCGGGGCTGATGACTGTGCAACTTTAGGAGATCGGGGATGCGTTATTTTACAGATTCACATCACTTCAACGCATCCTGATTCCCCACTCCGTCACAGAAATTCACAAAGAAGCACTTGGTTGTTGCTCAAACTTGATGAGTGTGGTGTTCAGCGACAAAATTGAATAATTCATGTCTGCGGAGTCAATGCGGGGTTGGTGGAATCATCGGGGTCCATGAAAGGGCCCCAAGAACATATTGCTATTTGAAACGATGCAATATCCCGGAGTGTCTGTGCCTTGTACGGCCAAGGAATTTGCAGACCAGCATTCACAAAATGCTAAGTCGCATTCCTTTGATCTCTCCCAGGGGGGAGAAATTCATATTTTGATTGTATCGAGTCAGAGATTGCCATTTACGAGAGTTTGGAGGATGCTCCCATGTTGTTGGAACTCGCCATCTGGAAATCAAAAATTAGAGAACAAATGAGGGGAACATGGACTATCTTACCACTGGAATGAAGATGCGATGTCATACCGATTCTTTCATGATGGTTATCATCATCATTCAGGAAGTTTGCTCTTCTTAACTGATTGCGATGAGAAAGACCATGTGGTCAATGCTGACGAGGACGATTTCGATGACAGTGATGACATCAGCGATGATGATGATGATGATGATGATGACAACAGCGATGATGATAGCGATGATGATGAAGACAGACTCAGCATTCACACGGGCAATATGCCCAAAGATATGGGTTCGTATCAAGATCTGGATGCTGATGATGATTGCACCATCACCGATGATGACAAAGACGACCTAGGCATTCTCACGGGCAATATGCCAGAAAATATGGGTTCGTATCAAGATCCGGATGATGACAATAGTGATGATGACAATAGTGATGATGATGATGATGACGATGATGATGAAGTTGAAGATGATGAGAACAAATGTGGCAATTGTGACATGAATGTGAGTATTGATTCCAGTGATGATGACGAGGAAGAGGATTTTTTGGAAATGTGATCAAATGGAACTGCAAGCTCATATATTGTAGATAGAGACTATCGAGAGATGTTAGGGTTATCTATTTACGATCTCTGCAAAACTCATTAGAACAAAATGTTACAGGAATAATGCCAAAGAAGAGGCGAAACATTCATGCCGAAGAGTGCGTAGGATCGTCCTCGTGATTTGGGAAGTGAATCGTCCAATTATCACATTTGTCTTTCATCATCATCGGTATCAACACAATCCTCGTCCGCCCCCAAAACACCATCGCATATCATACATCCCCCCACCCAATCGTTTGTCATCCATCCTTCTTCCACGTGGTTTTCCTGTACATCGATCCACCCCCCCCGTTCGTGCCGTCCCCCCCCCCACTCAGTCCGTCCAAGTATCCCGAACTCGATCGATTGCCGATGATGTTGCTATTCTCCATCGCCAATCGTCGTCGTTCGGCCTGTCTTGCGCTTATCGTCTCCTGCAACTTCTCGCGATATTCCTCGGGACTCATGGATTCCATGTCGGGAATGACGTAGGTATTGGTCGTGCCGCGCGCCAATCCGAAGCCCACGTTGTCGGCATCGTCCTCGTCTCCGTACTTCGCATCGACGACCGAGGGGGCGGGCGCGGCACGGGGGGGCGTGGGCGAGGGCGCAGTGGGCGACGGAGCGACGACGGACGACGACGCCGCCGCCGCCGGACGGGCGTATTTGCCACCCCCCGGCTCGCCCCTCCTCGGGGGGGGAGGAGCGACCATCATCCACGGCGCGGGTGTAGGTGCCGGCGCAGCGGGGAAAGGAATCGCGCCGGTCGTCGTCGTCGTCGTCGTCACCGCCGAGGCCACCGCAGTCGCGGGGGACGCGGCCGGGACGTCGACGTTCTCCAATTCGTAGGCCCTGGCGATCCTATTGCCGCATCCTACCGGATCGATCAGGTATTCGTTCATCTCGTTCACGATATTCGTCGTCGCCAATTCGAACGCGTCCAAATCATCGGACGACAGGCATCCCTTGCCCGAATTCACCCGCCGTTCGAGCAACAACAGCGCATTCTGAAAATCGTCGTACACCTCCGGCAGGAACAATTTCGGAGCCGGCTGATCGTTGAGACCTCCGTCCATCTTGGCATTCTCGATCTTCGCCTTGGTACGGGACATGACGTCCGCCGCGGTGAGGACTTTTCTCCCCGGCGCGATTCCATCGCCGCCGGTTTCCGCGGGGAGGGCGGGGGGCATCGCACGACGGGAGCGGTGACGACGGCTCGCCGTCGTCGGTGGGGCGTGATGGAATGCGTCGCGTCCAGCAGCGAGCGACGCAAGCGCTAGGAGCGTCGACGTTCTCGACGTCGTCGCCGACAGAAGCCTCATGGTGTTTCCTTTCGCCCTCACTCTTTCTATCGTACTATTACTTGCTCCAGACCGCCAACCTCGCACCTCCTCGTGGAGTCGAGAGAGAGTGAGTTCGGTCGAAAGGACGATGAGGGACGATGCGTGCGACGGAAGGGAATGAGTTTCCGGGGTCATTCCGAAATTGGAAGCGGGATCGCGCTAGGGGACTCTTCTGCCAAATGACTTGTGGCGGGACATTGGCCGGGATAAGCACCAACTAATGTTCTAGGATGTGACAGCTACATCATTCGAATGTTAAGTAAAATAATTATGCTGAATTCAATGATTTCGTCGGGAGATTCTGAAAACGGCCCAACAGCGCTGCAATTTAAGCTACCCTAGTTTTTATATATGGTATTATCTTCGGGGTTTAGGTACACTTTGTGTACTCTCTAACCGAGTGTACACGTGTTTTTGTGTGACGTGATGTGATGGTGTATCGGCAGATACCTACGAATTCCCATATATCGCGAGAAACCATCTTAATCCAAAAACCCTCGTGCGCGCCCACAAAATTCAAGACTCTTGTTTGGCTCGAACCATGGTATTGTCCGATTCCGTCTACTAGTGGAGAAACAAAACATGACATTATAACAAAACTAATTATGTTATAATGTTGACTAATTTATTATCCAACGTAGGCTTAATTTTTAACCTTTTATCATGTGTCACGCCGAGCTGTGGCAAGTCCACAGCCGTGACCTCTCTCCTTCTCCAGGCCTCAACAACGCAGCGCCACAGCACACCTGCCACCACGCCGACATTGGCACGATATTCTCTCCCCCTCTCCCCCCTCTCAATATCGTCGTCTTCGCCGTCCCCCCACCTCCCTCTCTCTCCCACATCGTCACTCTTGCAGCTTTACGGCAGTTACGACGACGACGTCCCTCCCCACTCCCCCAGCCCCTCTCCAAAAGCCTCCAACGTCGTTGCGATGGCAAACAGCAACGGCGGAAAGAACGGCAACAACGGCAACAACGGCAACAACGGCAGGATATCCTCTCCCCCCTCTCGCCATCGTCGTTGTCATCATCTCCCCACCTCCCGTCGTCATCCCCCCGCCTCCCTCTCTCTCCCACATCGTCACTCACGCAGCTTTACCGACGACGACGTCCCAGCCCCCCACCAACAGCTGTCGACGTCGTTGCGACGGCAAACAACAACGACGGAAAGAACAACAACAACGGCATGATATCCTCTCCCCCCTCTTGCCATCGTTGTCGTCGCCGTCCCCCCACCTCCCTCTCTCTCACACATCGTCACTCTCGCAGCTTTGCGGCGGTGACGACGACGACGTCCCTCCCCACTCCCCCAGCCCCCCTCTAAAAGTCGTCGACGTCATTACGACGGCAAACAAAAACGACGGAACGAACGGCAACAACTGCGACAACGACACGATATCCCCTCCCCCCTCTTGCCATTGTTGTTGTCGTCGTCCCCCGGCCTCCCTCTCTCTCCCCCCACATCGTCACTCACGCAGTTTTGCGGCGGTGACGACGACGTCGTCCCTCCCCACCACCCCAGCCCCCCACCAACAGCCGTAGATGTCGTTGCGATGGCAAACAGCAATGACGGAACGATCGCGATCCGCGATCGGACACGGCGGTCGTCGGCGGCGGAATCGCATCGTCTACGACGATGAGGCGGGGAAAAAAGGAACGCCGCCCGTTTCGTCTCCTCCCTCCGCCTTCCCCCACCTGCGCGATCGCCTCCCCCCCGGCGTTCGCGATCCCTCCTCCCTCCCCTCTACCTCTTCGGAGGACGCGACGACGTCATCATCTATGACGGGGGGACAAACGACGACGACGCTTCCTGCTGTCGCGGTCGTTCCCGTCGCGACGTAAAGTGATCACGACAGCGGCGGCGGCGGCGGCGGCGGCAGCGTTAGGAGATGGAGGCGGAGGCGGTGCAGCAATTTTTTGGCGGCGGCGTCGGGCGGCGGCCATCGTCGCCGACGCCTGTGTGCCGCACCGACACCTACTGCCGCACCGAACTGTGGATCGATTTTTTTTTGTTGGCGAGGCGCGATTGGTCACACAACTCAACTTCCCGCCACTTAAAGGCCCCCAAGAATCGTCACGGTGCCGGTTATACTGTATATAGGAATTGTTAGAGTACACTTTGCGTACCTAAACCCGCAAATATTAAACATACCAAACTCAATACTGACTTCCCACGTGGCTATCGTAGAAAAAAGTATGCATACCTAGGGGTTTAGGTACACAAAGTGTACCTTCGGCTGTGTAGGAACCAATAATGTGTACCTAAACCCCGGGTAAGGTTGTCGTACCATATAATAACATCGTACTCCTTCTAGTATCCGTGGTCGGTCCATGAGGAAATGAGGTTTTGAAGCATCTCTTCCATACACCCTGAACATCGACCATGCCTAAAGTTTGCTCTGATCTCGAGTGGAAGGTAGAAGTTGACGCCGATGAGCGTCTGAAGCGCAAAGCTGCGAAACAGCATGATTCCAAATCGGCCAAAAAGGTCAGGAGTAAGAGTGCGGTTAAAGCCGAACAATTATTCTCAAATGCCGCCGCCAAGAAAAATGACATGCGGAAACTCGACGGAAAAAAGGGATCTCGACAAAAGATTATCAAGAGGGTACGCGAGGAGCGTCGGATCAACGCAAAAATAGCACACGAGAAGGACGAGCGCAAAAAATCCCTTCGGAACGACCTTTTCGATGACCATCAAGGTAATGCAGTTGCTCCCGCTGTCGACGTTGAGTATGCCACCGCTCCGGAGGATTTCTTCTGGGAAGTAGAGGATGTTATTGGTCGCCGCATCCATCGTGGTCGTGTAGAGTACCTGATCCGTTGGAAGGGTTGCTCCGAGGATGACAACACGTGGGAGCCAGCTGCCAACCTGTGCGATACTGCCAGTGAGTCCGTATTTATAAATTGCATAAGCGTTTGATTTTTATTCAACGCCGTCATTAATTATTTTCGCCTCATCCCATCTTGCAGTGGAAGAAGCTGCGAAGTTCACAAAGCGTCAAAAACTCATTGAAAAGCAGCGCGAGGAAGACGAAAAGAAACTTTTTGGGGCGCCCGAAGAACCAAACAATGACAGCAATGATATGGGGGAATTGGGGGATGTCTCAGTGGAATGCGCCAAAAATACCGTTTTCGTAGATAGCGAATCAATCGAAAACGGAAAATCTCGTGTAACTGACGACAGTAACTTTGAATCTGAGACCCCACCTGTGGATGACCATCTCTGGAAATGGTCGGATGCTGACCAGGTTATTTTCAGTGAAGTAAAGCGCATCAATGTTAATGATCCCGATGCATCCGAAGTTGTTACGCAAGCTCGAATAATAGGGACTCCAATCGTCCTCGTTGGACACGTCGGCTGGTCAAACTTTGCTAAGCGCTGGCTTTCGGAAAAGAAAGATCTGGCTGAAGAGGGCGCAATCCTAAGTTCAAAGACTGAAAGTAAGTCAGGGTCTGAAGGGGGTGGATTTAAGCTTGCTTCCGCCAAAGCATCTATTGATTCAGGCATTAATGGAAGCGGATCTAGTCCTGTTTCTGTCGATAATGACAGCGACGTTGCTCGTGATATCAATGACATGGTTGCAATAATCGAGCAGGCAAAAACAACCGAATCAGTGGCAGCGGGAAATGACGCTGCCGATGCAGCTGTCAACAAAGAGTCACCAGTTGAACATGAAACTAGCAGTGACAGTCCATTTGATGTTTTACTAGACCTTTCACAAGCTTACGAACTTGACATAAAGAAGATGATTAACGATATCGGAGATGAGGACGTACCTATTATCAAGCGACATTACAACGAGGAAAAACCTATCCATGGCAAGATTGCAGCCGAGAAATTTCTCCTGAACTGTTGGCCGGCAAAAGAGTCTGAGGCAGATCCCCTGCTACAAGACAAAACCACCAAGAGTCAGAAAAATTCGTCCAGCCTTTATCTTCACCAATGGCAGTTCCCGCTGTCTGATACAGCTGGTCGCAAACTTTGCCATCAAAGTAACCCACTTCCCAAGGGAGTCATGGGCGAAGACTTACTTAAGTATTGGCTTGACCTGCCTCAGTGCAAATTAGATAGCCCCCTGCAGTACATTTTCATGGGCCGTGAGGACACTCTCTCAAAACTGCACAAGGATCCGGGTGGTCTGGAAATATCTATCGCACCAATTGTTGGTCAGAAGGAATGCGTATTAGTCCACCGTGATGATGGTTCGAACTGTATGTATAATCTCGGAGCATCACTGGAGGATATTGATTTGCACAGATACCCGCTTTTGTCTCAGGCACGAATCTGGAAAACTGTCGTCAAACCTGGAGAAATTCTTCTCATGCCTTACGGCACTTATCACCAGGTATGATTGATGTACAATAACGATATCACACAGGATTTTCCCCTTTGTTTTGGATCTAACGACTCTTTCTGTCCGGATTACCCGCAGTGTCGAAATGTAACTCCTTGTCTGAGTTATTCAAGATTTCATCTTGATACGGTGAACTTGCTTCCATTTGTGCAGTCTATGGTGAATGGCGATGCACCCGAAATCAATCACGAAGAAGTCATATGGAATTTAACATCAGAACTGATCAAGAGGGTAGATCTGGTTTTCGACCATGTTCAGTCACGTACAAAGGCAGGAATGGGCGAGGGAGATCTAATAAGTGGCGACGTTGTTGACTCAGTCAACACGTTGCGCACGATGAGGCACTTTGTAAGAGAAATTGCGAGACGAGAGGAAATTCGTCAGATTGTGAAAGGCGTAGATACATCAAATCCGTCCGACGATCATGATTTTGCAATGCTTGTGGATGATGTCGATATGGTGCGTGATATTTTGTGTGAATTTATCTTGTTGTCTTTTTTCCTCATAAAAACTCACTCTCTGCATTTCATGAAGTGCTTGCATGAGTTTCGTTATCGGCTATCGAAAGTCGTCCCTCCATTCAAAACACGTAAGGGAAAAGCGCTCAAAAATACCCTATCACAGGGAAATAGGAAAAACGTTATCACACGTGACATGAGCAAGTTTCGCATTGGGAGCAAACCTGTAGTATGCTTCAACACTTCCCTTGAAAATAACTACACATCATTGGTGAATGTTGATGTGGAGAAGAACTTTCCTAATGCCTCGATCGACAATGTTGGGGAATCGCTGATTGGTCAGCTTGTTCCTGGCGACAAAGTCTCCGTCAAACTTGAGCAGAAACATGTAAAGGCTGAAGTCATCGAAATTTTACCGCAAATGAATGCGGCGTACCTTAGCTTCGAAGACTACCCTTCCGTCTATGATGAGTATCAGCCGTATGAGTTACTTCGACTTCCAACGAGGGCTGAAATTCCTTTAGAGCAGATCAAGCCTGGGCTTCTGGTTCTAGACTTTTCAAACAGCAATGAATATCGGGCCAGGATTCAATCTACTGTAAATGGCCCGATGGCGAGAGTGAAGCTGATTGTCAGCCAGCATGAAATGACTAGATTTGTCTCTCCTTCGATGATTTTGGGTCGCTACGACCCACCTAAGAAGAGATCCAAGAAAATATACGACAAGATTGAGGTCGTTGAAGTAAAGGAAAATGCTCCTCCGACGGAAATCAAGGTAGGCCAGGTGGTTCAGGTAAAAAAGCGCGGTGCAGCATGGGTGCTGGCAGTATATGGAGAATCAGTCTTAACACATGTCGATGTCCGATACCTTCTTGGCAATGCCAATATTGAAAATATGGTTCCAATTGAGAGCGTTTATCTAGCCCCTGAACTAGACCCTAGTTCCGGAAGAGTAAATCGCCGGGTCCAAACGACGAATCGAAATATTACAACAGAGGCCAGCGAAGCCAGCCGTGGTGGCACTGCTAGCAAAGCAAGCCTTGCAAAAATAGATTGCGTAATTAGCCCAGCATCATCTGGGATTGAGGTCTCAGAGGACCTTTGAAACTCGATTATTACTTTTAAGTTTATCCACTCCATAATAGTGCTCCCCTTGGGCAGGCTGAAAATTCCGGCTATATTGTAGTATCAACTTCATTCTGAAATATTGAAATGATTATGCAACACACCTGCCGGGAAAGCTATTCCAGTTGATTCGGATTTTTTAAAGGAAAAGTTATTTCTCTCATTCTCCTCACTGGCCGACTCGGCCCCGTTTCCGTAACCCCAGTAATCAGCTGCATCCAAAGCCACAATGCAACTCTCTCGGACGACATCATCCTTATCATTCAGAAAATATTCTAGGATTGTTTCGCACTCACCCCATCGCTCTTCAATGGCCCCCAACGCTTCTGCACTCTCGTGCCGAACCATTCGATGCTCATCCTGGCGTTTTAGACTGGTCGCCAAGTATTCTACTGAATCGGGATGCTGCATTTGTCCCAAGACGTATGCGACCTCATGTCTTAGTAAAGCGCTAGATTTATCCATTACTGTACATATTTCCAGCAGTGGTTCAATATTAACGCCCTTGATCGGTAAATGAAAAAAAAGGAATGAAGAACTTTTATAAAACCAACGCTCACCCAATGCTTTACCAAGTTCCTTGACAGATTCGATACCTCCACGATTGCGCAGGGAGAACATCGCTCGAAAACGTTCAAACATAGGGGCTGACTGATCTCTTAAAATCAAGCCTATTTCTTCAGATGAAAGAGGGACATGATTTGGATGCGGCGGTGCTGGATCTACCGACGAATAAGGACTGAGCATGCAAGCACATGCAATGGGCGTGTCGTCGTCTCCCTCAACTCCATCATTCAATTTCCATGACAAAAAATTCAACGCTAAACGACACGTCTCGCCAACTTCGACGGATGCATCATTATTAGCGCACTTTTCCAGTGACGGAATGGATTTCTGGGAGCCAATCGCACCCAATGCCTCTGCGCATTCGTGACGGACCATGGTATCATCGGCCACATTTAGAAGGGTATGTTCCAACGCAGGTATTGCTCGTTGATCCCTGATTTGGCCTAACACATAGGCTAATTCATGACGCAAAAGCGATCCGTGTCGATTGTCGGCCAAACTTGTCGCCAGAGTGCTAATAACGATCATGGAAATATCATCGCCATCGTTGTTGTCACTGTATTCTGTTTTTTTCTCATCGACATCTCGTCCTCTAGAGGCGTCCAGATTCTTTGTGTAATTATCATACTCTTGACGCAGGAAGTAAGCCGCTCTCATTCGCATCCCTACCGGCAGGTGAGGGTCTGCTAAAGTCGATCTAAGTGATGATAGGGGAGGAGCTTCCCACATGGCGAAGGTGTTTCTTGCGAGGGAGGGAAGGAGGTTTGTGGTGTGGTCAGTGGTTTTGGTGGTTTTTATTTTACTCATCGTCGGAGTGTGCTTTGTTGTTTTTTTTGTGACGAGGGACGACGGCAAGACGCATCCGTAAGGAAGCACAGGACCGATCATCATGAGAACAATAAGATGTTTCATCAGATCCGCCTCCTTTTCGCAGCTTCCGTCATTGCATTGCACGTTGAAGCTTTTCAGCCACCTACGTTCAGGCGTGTGTCGGTATTGAGGGCAGAGGGGGGATGGACTGGCGAAGTCGTCGCGGATGGTCGCATCAGGGGCTGTGTCATCACTCCTGTCTCCGAAACCGAATTCACAATTCAAATCGATGGCAATGAGGCAGACCTTGGGAACTTCGGAGCTGCAGTATACAAGAAGATCACATCCGACGCCAAAACCCAGAGATTTCAGGGGTTCCGTCCAGGAACGATACCGCCTCATCTCATGCCAGCCTACAAGACCTTTGCTATGGACGAAGTAGCTCGTGAGACAATTCTAGAGGCTATGCAACAAAATAATATTAGGCCATTCTCCACTGCTAGGTCAGACATGTTGATTGAGCAAATATCTATCCCCGAGAAGCCGAAGAAAGGACAGGGAAAGGGTAAGAAGAAGAAAAACGATGCCGATTCGCAACCAGTGGATGACACACCTGCTGTTTGGATGACATTCAACACTATGAAGGAGGCTCTGACGGCAGGATGGGAGGTATGTTTGTACTCAGGTGCAGTTTGCATTTCCATGCATCATATTAACCCCTATTCGTGATTTTTCTGCAGCCTGGACAAAGTTTCAGTTTCGTCGCAAAGAATTGCAAGGGTCAAAAAGTCAAGCCTGTGGAAACGAAGCGAGATGTGCTCCAGAGTCTGTCGGAGTAATACACTACTTTTTCATTGATATGGACAGGACGTTTCATCTCCTATCTATCATTAAATAAATATGAGCTATTTTTTCAGCATTGACTAACAACTTACAATAGATCATGTTGGTCGGCCCACGCTCGATATCACACACGGGCTCAGTATCAGCTTGGTCAGGAGGTGCATCAACATCAGTAGTCCAATTCAGACCTCCCGACAGCATCTTCGGCTCAAGAACAAAAATCACAACCGGCAGACATAAGAGCTGCTTTGAGTGACATATCGCACCCAACGGTACGGCGCGTATCCTGGCATATTCTCCGCTATCCTCAGATATCGAACCTGCAAACTGGACACGTTGTACATCGGGATTTCAAAATTCATGTTGATTGGTCCAATCTCCCTCCTGATTTGTGACGTACAAGGGCCGCTCAGTGTTACCTTCGCTCGCATGGTCTGCTCGGTGCAGCCGGGAAACTTTTTTAGTGTCCAAAGGAGTTTCTTCTCGTGAGATATGTATTCCGCACAGACACCGTTTGCTCCAGGGGAGCTAACCACGTTGCATGTTGCAACGGTCGTGGACTGGGGCAGAGGCACCTCTATCGAGACATTGGCCCCAAAGTGATTGTCTGGTATTTCCGCTCTCACGTGAACTGAGATTTCTAGTTTGTTTGGTTCAACCTCTTCAATCGACGGAAAGATTCGAAATGGCGTTTTGAATTCCCCAGTCATTCGATAATTGAGCACGATGAATTCACCATCGGGGGGATAGAAGGAAAGGGTTCGCCCATGTTCCCACTCCGATAGATTGACGCAGTCATTGAAGTTAATGTCGTCTACAGTCACCGAGCCGTATGTAGTGTTCGCATTTCTCCCGATTGCAAGATCCTCATTTAATGCCAACCGAAGCTGAGGACTGCCCGCCAAGTAGCTCTTCATCTGAATGCAACCATCAATGGTGCTGTTAAGGACATAACCATTGTTGGAAAACATCACACTCAGCCGCTCTAATATGTCAACGAAAATCTCATTCTTCTGATTGGAGCTTAAGCTCGATTTCTTTCCGTCCGCATCGACTGAGCCAATGACAGGTTTATGCACTGCGGTGGCACTAGCAGTCTTTGGATTGATCATCTTACCCGTATCCGCTACGGTGGTGACAACAATGGGCTCGTTGTACACAAAGGCTTTGAGATTTTCAGTTTGCGTGACCTGCGGATAGCCATAGTCGAGGATTTCATCTAGAAGTTCGTAGAGAAGGATGAAGTTTTTGCGAATCGACTCCTCCGAGAGCGTACCACAATAATCCTTGAAGACCTTTGCTATCTTTGAAAGGAGCTAAGGGGGAGGATGTTTACGCGTTAAATGTTCAATTTGAGCGATTGAAGGGACCGTAACGAGCCAAAATTATGAAAAAAAAATCTCACCTCGATAACAGCAACAGGGCTCACGTTCTTCTCCGTTGCACATCCGAAAATCAACCCATTCCGCTTCACGTGCATGTAGCTGTACCCATCCGGCATGACGAAGACGGGAGGGGCATCCCCAAACCGTTTCACTGACTCCTTCGAGATCTCCGCACCCTCTCCCTCGGACGATGAGATCAATTTCCCACTCCCCAACCCTAGAGTCGTATCCATGCCGGGAGTCCCGGGTGCGACGCCATCCCAAAACTTGACCTTGCGAAAGAATGCCTCGGTGTGCGAGCGCTCGTGAGCGCCTACCCCCGACTTGGATCGATACGTCTTGGCAATGACGGTGTCTCCACGGGGGGATAGGACGAAGAAATTGGTAATCATAGCGACGCGTGTTGCGGCGCAGATAGGAGAATGCCGCTTTACGATGATGGTGAGTACTACCTATGAACAAAATAATATGGGGATCATGGCCACCGATTTTTAAGTAGGTAGTACGATACCTATCTGTTTTTCCTTACTACTTACCCCTACGATATCTACCTATCAACGGACTTTTTTGAGAGTACCTACCTACTTACCTACGATAGTGCGCCACTGAAGTTGTTTTGAATGGAGTCGGCGCCGCCGAGTGAGAAAAACAGTGTGTCCTTCATTCCCCCACCCTCACACGAAACGACCCTGTTGACGCGGTTGGGAAGTTCCATAGGCCATGACGAAGGTAGATCCATCGGGGCCAATCACAGAATAATCGCTATCGTTCACCGTAAAATCATGGCCGATGAAGCTGCGGAAGCGGCCGAAAAGGAGGCGCGGCGCAAGAAGCACCGGAAAAGAATGAATAAAATTCTAGTCCGAGCCTGGAATTTGCCCGATGCCGACCCGTTCCAGGTGACGTCGCATCCATCCGATAATGAAGTTCGGGACCTCACCGAGGTTGGAAAAAATTTGGACAAGGGTGTTTACGAGCATGGGCGTAGTGGGTGGGAGACTTTCGCGAAGGATATGGGGCTTGTCTACAACTGGCACATCACCAGGTGAGTTGATGTAGTAGATGACAAATTAAACGGCGGTATCCTAGACGCTCCCTCTGTCAAGATTGGTCTACGTTGAACCAAACGATCATCGCAGTAGACTTTTACAAAGGGGGGCTGATGAATTCAGTTTTATCGATCGATGCACTATTTACCACCGTCAGAAAGCTATGCGGGTTTGGTGAATCTGATGGGGTGCCATTCACTTTTTGCATTAACCGAAGAGATTACAACGTAATCGGCTCATGATTTTTCGTAACCTCTATTCTCATCAGGAAGGGGAAACATTTATCAGTCGCAAAAAATCATCTTAATGAAGTTGTGGAGTACTTCGCGAATATCGACCCGATCCTTGGGGATTTGGTTGTCCAATCAAAACCGGTGGATACCGCCGATAGAACATCCAAACTGAATTCTTCGTCGGCTCCCAAGCGAAAAATCAACAGCGACGAAGCACCAGACGCTTCGCCAAGGAAGAAAGCTAATGGAGGGACCAATGGGTCTATGACATTGAGCCAACGAGAGAAGAGATCCATGGAATTGCTCGCTTCGTACTTAGAAGAGCGTGGAGGTACGTTTCAAATGTCATTGGCGTCGTCATTGCTACCTCATTGATTGTTTTACGTCGGGTGGTGCATGTTTATTAATCATATGACTGTGTGAATCGTTGTCATTATCTCGCAGGTGAGCGAAGGCAATGTGAAATCTTTACTTGCAAAGTTGCCCAACGACCCTGTGGGCGTTTTGAATCAACATTTTTTTCGGCTGAGAATAAGCGGTTCAAGTCCATGGCCGACGTTGCTCGATTCCTTAACCTGGTCAAGGCTCCCGTTAAAAGTCAAGGCGTTGGAATCAATTCGTCAAGTCGCCCTAAAAAGGTCACGGATAAGAGAAAATTGAAACGCGAGCTTGACAAGCTAATGAAGTTGAGAGCTAAAAGTGCAAAAGCCCTTGACGACTATAACAGCGAGAATCTCGTCAGTCACTTCCCTGCTGGTGACGGCTCAATGTGGGAAGACGGGTCGAGGTTGTCAAAAGCACACAAGGCAGGTATGATATTGCCAAGGTCTGATATCGAGTCATTCCCTGGCATTCCATTGTATTGCATTCCAGACTTGCTGATGGTTTGGGATTTTTTATGCACATTTTGCCGTAGTCTGAGTCTGGAGCCGATTGATTTAGACGATTTTGCATCTGCTCTTTCATATCGTCCCATGAACGAGCTACATAGCTCACAGTCTGTTGACGATCAACATCAGCTGCCACCACAATCAAACATTCCTGTATATTTGTCAGAGTGTCATGTAGCATTACTCCGTTTGCTTGTGAAAGATCAAACGAGCGACTTATGGTGGTGGAGTGTTCTCGAAACTCCAGAAATGGTTGAACAAGAGGATGAGTACACGAGTACAAGATACAAGAAGCGCCGGGCCACTCCTGCGGTCGTTAAAATTGATATGGAAGCATTGCTCTCTGTTGAGGAAGATCTTTCTGTGACGAGAAAGTGGCTTCAAGCGTTGGAAGATGTAAGAACTCGTAAACCTGACGTTAGCGGTCCCATCAAGAGTGCAGTAAGAAACGCAATTACTGTAACAACAAACCAACATGTCAAAGTTTATCTGAAAAAGGCAATGCGTTCGTGGAAGGCAAAGTCCGCAGGACTGGTGAAACGAGCAGTAGTCTGGCTTGTTGATAGAATTCGAGAGGCCAGGCCTGACCTATGGGGGAGAATCGTAAGCCACGACGAGATAGCTGAGCAAAAGAGACTTGTAGCATCTGAAGCAGCTTTAGAAATGGACTCCATCATAGAAGATGCGGACTTTGATGGTGTTAGTGACATGAACCTTGATGGAGACTCAGACGAAGAGTCAGATTTTGACGAGGATGAGGGATCGGACAACGAAGATGAGTACGCAGATCAGACAGATTCTCTAATATCACCGAGCAAAAAAGCCTGTTCTATAGCCCTGAACCAAAACGATGAAACTACAACAGTCACATCTTTTGTGCCAATGAAACCTGTCCCAAGTGTGGCCGATCTTTTGCTACCCCCAGGAAAGCCAGTGTTGCAATCCGACTTGATCCACTCATTGACTTGGCCACCATTAATTGGTGCGACTAGCTCCAGGATTTTTCATTGGTACAAAAGGAGGCGAAACGAGGTCGACGACAGTATGCGTGAGTTCCGACAGTTACAGCCCATGACTGTTGCCGAACGCCGGAAAAGAGAAATGGTCGCCTCGTTGAGAATATTGTCTGAATGTGGGGATCCATTAGACGGCAACACCAACCATGTGGAGAGTGCCATTAATCATTTATGTGATGGAAATGAATATCTCCACTTAAACGCCGTCCAACGGCTTTGCATTCTCCGCATCCTCATTGAAGCTGCATATGATACACATAATGTACAATCAAGCATTGAAGAAAACTTTAAAGCCAGGATCAATGCCGTAAAAGCCTTAGATGCTGAGGAGAGGAGAGCAAAAAAAGCAGCTCGGGATGAATTGGCAGCAATCGAGACTGCGGCACGAGAGCGTTTAGCTTCTGAAGCAAGAGAAACATTCATTGACAAAAAGCGGCAGGAATTGATCGAGGATATCAAAGACACTCAGGAATACTCTGTCGAGTTCATTGAAAGCCTCAACGATGACGACATAATTGATCTTGATGATGACACGAGGGCTGAGTATGAGGCTCTTCCATCGTCCGAAAGCTTCAACAAGGCTGAAGTCAATACAGTGGTCAAAATCATTCAAGAAGAAACCGCTTTAGGAGCGGAGCAACTCACTGTTCTTACGTTGAGAGATATCGAAAAGAAAGACGAAAGTTATTTGAAGTCACTTCAAGATGAGTTAGAATCCATTGGGCGACCAGATTCGAGAGAAACGTCAGCCAGAATTGACCGTGTTCGACAGAAAATCATCAAGTTTACTGATCAAATGCAAACACTCTCTGAAGATCGAAGCTCGGCTATTGAATCTTTGAAGGATGCCATAGAAGATGGCACTGTAAAAACACTACGAATTGCTCTCAAGGAGGCTAAGCTTGCAAAACTTTCGGGGGATGATGATGATACCGGTGGAATGTGGGCATTGGATTTGATACGCGATGCGTCACTTGAATTGAAAAAAGCTGAGAGCCGCAAGCGTGTCACTGAGGCACAAAAAGATTTAGTCGCAAAAAGAAACAAATGCTTTATACGCACTGAACCACTTGGAAAGGATCGATATCAGTCTAGCTTTTTTCACTTTGATTACGATAAACGAAGCAGGATATGGTCAGAAAGGGATTATATCCTCAGTAACAACGACTTTGGCCCAAACAATGATGCTGTACTGTTTAGAAGCACACAATCAACATCGATCGGCGCACCAGAAAAATATAATGATTTTGTCAATCCCGATGAAAGCGATCAGCCATGCCATAAGTCATTCCTCTTCTTCGCTCGCCAAGAATATCATCATTCTGGAGAGCTTGCTTCCCTTGCAAGACATCACTGGTGCTGCTATTCTACTGACCGATCATTGCGTATACTAGTAAAGAACTTAGATGGGAAATGTGCAAGCGAGCAAGCCTTGAAAGAAGTACTGAAAGAGACATTGGAGAATCTCGCCTTAGCCGCTGCTGATGCCGGCGGTGATGCCAATCATTCAAATGCCGTTTCGAGAGAAGACACAGGTCCAGATGTTGTAGCCCCTTCTGCCAAGGAAGACTTCCTCTCAACGGGAGACGAGGACGCATTTTTCCAGGAGAGGCAACGCGTATCCCATGTTGATGCCGAATTTTTGAATGGGATGTCATCCGCCATCGGAAGACGCGTCAGGCTTCGACAAATTCCCGATCCTGATAGAGCCCCAGATGATGGTGAGTATTGGATGGGAACCATCACTGGGTGGAAAATGGAGAGAGTTCACTTGTATAGCTCTAATGACGTGGATGTGGCGGAGTCGCAATCTAGTTTTCCGATTTGGAGACTTGGGCTTGATGATGGCGGCGAGCTTCATTTATCCGCCAGTGAAGTAGTTGAGGGTATAGTGCGGGCCGTAAAGTGGTTGACCGAATACCCGGGGTACGTGGAACAAGACGCACCATTCCTATCGTACCGAAACAACCTCGGGAGATTTTGTGGCCGGGCAGTGGAGGCACCCTCATCTTGCAGTCCGCAAGCGCTCGCCAAGCAATTGATCAAGAAGGAGCAAGATCTCTACATGCCCCTGAAGAATCGTTCCTACGACAACAATTGGGGCGGTAAGGCCGGGGCCAGGCAGGCGTGGGTTTCTTCCCTGAAAGAACGCGGTCACACGTTCGATGCAGTTCGCGATGGCTTGCTCACTTTAGAAAATGCCTTCTTCGAATTGACTGGAGGTTTTGGCGCCGTGGAAGAAAAGAAGGAGGACACTCCTGCATCACAAGAAAACTCAGATCCACCCCTGGGAAAGGACTTGCTGTACAACGACATCAGCCGCTTTGATATTGAACTGGAGTCCCTGGGTCGTGATGTGAAGGGACTTTGGAATAGTTATGATTCAAGAGAGATATTCAAAGAGATCATCAAAGTTAGCAAGACCGTCGGCATCTTGGCATTGGGACTGGACCTGATTTGTAGAAATGCTCAAGCTTACATTGATCGGACGAAATCATCCGTGGTCCAACCCACGGCGACGGAACACGCATCCTTGGCATACGTGGGGAGAAGGCGTGCAGCAATGCAGCCTGGCGGGTACACAGATTTCTTCTAATGCGAAGTTTGGAACTACTGCGCACTCTATGAAACAAGATGGATCGTTAAACTAAGGACGGGAGGGAATAAATCCAATTCAGACAAAAACGATGATTATAATCTTGCACAACGAACATGTATTTCAGTCATCGTAAAACAACCCCGTATTATGTTGTACCTGGTAATACGCCATTAAGTACGAATTCGCGTATCGCCTCCACGCCCTTACCGAATCCCGACTCCACGAAGTGCAATGATACTGGAACATCCGATCCCAAATTATCGAGATCGACCGATTTCCCCTTGACGTGCAATTTGATGGCGGAACCATCGTTGATATCGGAATCGCCATTATTCTTCGCGTTGGAGCCGTCGGTCATCGCCAAATCGACCATCCTCAACTTATCCAGCTCGTTCCTGAGTTGTATCTTCATCCTCTTGTAATTCTTGGCACCGACCGAATCGCTCTTCGTGCACACCACCAGTATCATCAGCGTCCTCCCCGCCTTCGACCAGGATCGTCGCATCTGTGGATGGATCAATATGTTACGATACAACAGCGCCGCCCCCTCGGCGATGGATTGCGTGGCATCGAGGGCGAAAACGACGCGTGACGTGGCGGATGGCAACAGCAATGTCGTCAATTGGGACGATAGGGACGGATGACCTGGATAATCGATTATGCGTATCGTCGTATCCCCCCGCCCGTCATCACCGTTGTTTCTTTCGCCAACGACATCGTTCCGGGGGCATATGTAACCGACATTCGCCGAAAGACTCGTCACGGTCGTTGGCGGATCCCACGATGATCCGTTATTTTCCTTCTCCTCCCCCCCCCCGGCGACGGCGGCGGCATCGCACAGACGATGCAATAATGCCGTCTTACCGGAATCCCTCGCGCCGCACACGACCACCGTCTCGCGGAACGACGGTCGCACGTGACGTCCTCCCCCCCCCCCCGACGACGACGACGACGACGACGACGACGTTGAGCGCTGTCGTCCACCGCCCATCACCCTCCCGAGGACGCCATCCTCCTCCTCCCCGCCAAGATGCGCCGTGCTCCTCCTCGTCGTGCACGTCCACATCCCACGGATGGACGCATACACGACGTACGCGACCAATAGCGCCATCATAATCGACATGCTCGGTTCCTCGTTGAAATAATCGTTATTCGCGAATATCGTCCCCCCATCTTCCCGCGCGCGATGGAAGTTGGCGTCGACGGCGTGGATGAGGCTCAATATCGGCGGGGGGAGATACGGCGCCGTGGACCTGCGCATCGCGGTTAGGAACGACGTCCCTCGGTCCTTGTTGGGCTTGTCGTCGGACGACATCGTGGCCAATGACGTGAAATTGGCGAGTTTAGGAGTCAGGATTTATGCGGTTGAGACCAGGCCGCCATCGTCCGCCGCTATGATAAACCGCGTGCACCTCCAATGTTGGGGGCGGGGGGGGGTTGGGGGCCCGCCGGCCCCGCCCAAACTCCATGTAAATAATACACACAGTGCACAAAATCGTTCCTCCAACTACCTATATACCCCTATGAGGCGTCAAGCTGTCGTCCTCCGGCTCGCGACCATCCTCTCGGCAACCAGCTCGGCATTCCATCTAGCTCCGTCCCCCACCCCACGCGTTCCCGCCATCATCATGGACGCCGTACCCGGCGGCATCGTCGATGACGCGACGACGTCCGTCGATCGTCGACGACGTCCGCGCGACATCGTCGTTATCGGCGGCGGCATACAGGGCGTATCGTGCGCGTATCACATGCACGAATCGTCGTCGTTGCCGATCGGATCGACGATAACCATCCTCGAGGCGAGGGGCCTCGCGAGTGCCGCGAGCGGGAAGGGGGGGGGATTCATGGCGCGCGGGTGGGGGGATGGCACGTCGACGAGACAATTGCACGAGGTGTCATTCGACATGTACGAGACGCTAAGCGCGAAGCTCGGCGTGTCGAGTTATAGGAAACTTCCCGTCATCGGCGTCTCGCCGGGTACGACCGATCGACGGAAGGTGAAACATCCCACGGCGCTCGGGGGTATGATCCCGAATTGGTTGGACGGGAGTTACGGCGACGTGAGTCCCATGGGAAATGGCGACGATACCGCACAGGTCACCCCGGGCGAATTCGTAGTGAAAATGATGGAATGCGCCAACGGACACGGAAAATTGCCCGGCATTAAGTTGATCGTTGGCAAATGCGTCGGAATCGAGAGCGACATCGACGAGGATGGGATAACGCGCGTCGTGACGGGGGTGAGGTATCACGGCGATGGGGAAGAGGGGGGCGGGGAGGGGAATGCACTGCAACTACTGCGAGCGGACGACGTGATCGTGGCATCCGGACCATGGGCGTGTCAGGCGGAGGATTGGTTCGGGGTGGAGGGAGGCGGCGGCGGCGGCGGCGGCGGCGGCGATATATCATTGCCGATGGAGGGGGTGAAGAGCACGAGCATCGTATGGAGGCCGCCCGTCGACGACGAGTCGGGAATGGACATGCCTCATGCCGTCGACGCGACGGCATTATTCTGCGGGGAGGACGATAGATATGGCACGCATCGTGAGTATGCCCAACCTTTCCCATCGTCGTTGGTTTTATTTTCATCGCGTTCCGCTCGAACGTGACTCTTTCGGGGCGGACGTGCGTGTATTATTCTCGACGTGATGTCCTTTTTCGTGTCTCGTGCCTGCCTTGATTGATTCTTCACTTCGTTCCCATATACCCCGCCCCCGAAATAAAGTCGAGGTGTATCCACGACCCGATGGAACGATTTACATTTGCGGCATCGGCGGGAGCGATTACATCACCACCACGGAACTACGAGCGTCTGCCTTCCTTGACGAATGTCTTCCCAAATCGGACCGCGTCGAGGCAGCCTCGTCCGCATTCCGGACGATGTCCAACAGCTACGCAACGAAGGGAGTGTTATCGCATTCTCAGGCATGTAAGTGTTATGTCGATGCCTTGGTTTTCTTCGACGGGATGCAATACATCATTACACGTAGGATTTATTAAACTCGAATTCTTCGAATGCATGTACGCACCTTTTTCCACAGGTATGAGGCCCTGCCCGCCTGACGCGTTGCCGTACATGGGAAAGATAAGCGGATGGTCCGGCGCGTACATAAATGCCGGACACAACTGCTGGGGGATCGCTTGGGCGCCAGCTTGCGGCAAGGCGATGGCGGAGCTCGTTTTGGAGGGTGCCTCCCGGTCCGTGAATCTCGGGCCATTCGATCCGGCGAGGTTCGCCTCCAGAGGGAGGGGCGGCCGAGGTCGAAAGAAGGGATCCGTCAATGTTGGTGAGCAGTGGTGAGAAATCAAACAATAGAGAGAGTAACGCGCGACGCGGCCAAACGAGGGAAGCTATGTGTGATGATTAAAATTACATGAGATTGGAGACGATCGTGTTCCGGCTGATTCATCGTAAAATATACGGCCATGTGTTTCCTTCCTTCTTCCCCAGCGTGACGCATAACTCTTTACCAGTGCCTCCATTGGCATCTTCGATGGTGAAAGTACTGTCGTCCACTTCGACCGTACCACCGAGCGAGCCTGACACCAATGTTTGTCCGGCCACGACTACCCTGAGCTTCGCAGATCCGAAGTTGATCTTGACGTACTTCGCCTTCGTACCGGCGCTGACAGGGAATCTCAACTCCACCTCCTCGTCATTCTGCGACCACGTGTATCCATCGGCCTTGCCCTCTCGGAATCCTCCGCCTCCATCGCCATCGTTCGCGGCGCCGTTGGCGATGACGGCATTTTGATTCATAAGACCTGACAGCGATCGCGATGCGCCGCCGCAACCACCCCCGGCAGAACTGCTCCCGCCCCCGCCCGGCCGTCGCGCCACGTCGCACCAACCCGCGCGCGGATTCGCATCCTCGACATCGAAATCGACGCGTTCCCATATGTCCGCGTTCTCGTCGTCGTGACACCGTCCAACGAAGACGTCGCCGCATATGCCCCCCGGCGGAGCCGCCCCTATCGCGGCCCGACTGGGGGATGGCTCGCCGGAGATGCTGTGCCCGCATGCCACCAGCAATTCCGTCGCGCGACTGACGAAAAAAATGAGAGGAGGTGGGCGGTTACGAATATCGAGTAGAATATTGATCATATGTACCAGGAACGTCTCCGATTTGCGCGATCGTACATACCGATTGTATGGGAGGTTTTGCGTCCTGGCATCGTCCGCAGAGTACATGCTCACGGCGCGCTGTTGGTTCAATGCGGTCGGAACGGTGAGGGCGGTGATTTCGCACGTTTCCGAATTTCGAGTGGACCTGTAATAATTTCGAAACGGGGGTTGAGAGCGATCCCTCGGTGGCGACACATTATCGAAAAAACGAACGTCAACGATTCGAGGGGGACGCGGGACGGAACGCACATCATGATCGATATCAACGCGTCGTCGTCCATCGCCGCCATTTGGTTCGCGTATGGCGACGCGGAACTCGCGGCCCTGACCTCCTCCCTAAGCTGATCGGCCAACACCCTGCGCTGTTCCGGGGTGGCGTCGTTCAGGGCCGCGGCGCGCGCGCCCTTGTCGCTGTTTTGGAAGAAATGCCGCTTCGCCGTCTTGGACAGCTCGTCGTCGCTCAGTCCGCCGGATTTGTCCCCCTCTCGGAGTTCTATCGGCTTGGAGTCGTTGGCGGGGATGAATACGTATTTGAACATGATGGGCGTCGTTTGTCCTCGTGTGTTGCTCGATTGCGATGGAAGCAGTGGGGCGCGCGGGGGGGTATCGTACTCTCTCCCTGCCTCTTGTGTGGTCGTGGGCAATGTTGAGTGTACGTGGGCGCACGTATAAAGTAGGATACCCTCTACACTGTACAAAATACACTTCGCCCCCTACTAACTGTCCATCATCCTCAACCATGGTGATCTCCGGCATTATCCGCCCCCCGCCGGACATACGAGCCGTCGCCGACCGTACGGCCCTGTTCGTATCCAAGAATGGCCGTGCGTTCGAATTGAAGATCCTGAATAGCGAGAAAGGGAGGACGCCGAAGTTCGCGTTCCTACACGACACGTCGCCCTTCCACGCCTACTACGAGGATCGGATACGTTTCTACGAGGAGGGTGGGACGGACGAGGAGGAGAAGAAAAAAGAGGAGGAGGAGAAAGAGAGAAAGCGTATCGAGAAGGAGGAGGAGGATAGGCGCATCGCGAGGGAGACGGAGGAGGCGGAGGCCGCGAATGCGAGGAGGGAGGCGGCGAGGAAGAAGGCAAGCGCGGTGGATCCCGTGGCGAGGGCGCTGCTCGCCAGTCGGGCCAGGATCGAGGATGCCAGGAGGCCGCCACCCGCCACCACAGTCGTTGGATCGTCCGAGAACGACGAGAGGGGGGACGACGACGTGGGGAAGGAGGAGGCAGCGGCTTTCGTCGCGAGGGGTCCGGATCCTCCCCCGGCTCCGCGTCACGTTTCCCTCGTAGCGCCCGCCGACCTCACCCCCCTCTCGACCGAGGTAATCAAGCTCACCGCCCAGTACGTCGCCCTCTCCGAAATGAAAGATGGAGGGGGGGGGGCGGGGGGAGGTGGGAGGTACAATTTCCTGACCGATCTTACATTGAGGGAATGGACCAATCCGGAATTCGCTTTCCTGCAGCCGCGTCACGCCCACTTCGCGTACTTCACGGCGCTCGTGGACGGGTATCGCGTTTTCCTGCCGGGGGGGGAGGAGTACGAGAGGGCTAAGGATAGGGCGAGGATTGAAGCAAGGAGGGAGAGGCTGGCGCATACGATCGCCGACGATGACGCTGACGGCGTTACGACAGCGACGGATAAAAACGGCGCGAGGGGGGATGCTGCGAGAGAGTGCCTCGAGGCGGCGGCGTATCGCGCCGAATACGAACGCATGATGGCGGAAAGGAGGAGGGAGGCCGTAGAGGGAGGTGGGGGGGCGGACGGGATCCTACTGGGCGGGTCCGGTACCGTCGATTGGCACGATTTCGTAGTTGTCGAGACGATCGAGTTCGACGCGGACGAGGTGGTGGAGGCGCTTCCGCCGCCCACCTCGTTGCGTCTTGCGGTATTAAAGAAGGAGCTGCAGCCGACGGCGGATCAGAGGGCGAAAGAAGGGGAGCGTGATGAGGCGGAGAATGGGGGGGAGGAGACGGAAGAATCTTCGTCCGATGACGAAGACGATGTGGACATGGACGAGGGCGACGAAGACGACGAGGACGGGGGCGAGAAGCTCAAGGTCGTATCGAATTACCAACCGAAGGTCGTATCGACCAGGGAAATCACCGGCGATGCCTCGCGAACGCACATCATCGATCCAATCTCCGGCAAGTCGATCGCGATCGCCGACATGCCGGAGCACATGCGCATACAGCTCCTCGATCCGAAGTGGGCCGAGGAACGCAAGCGTTTCCTCGAGAAGCAGAGGGAGACGAACTTCGTAGCCGGGATGGACATCGCGTCGAACATAAGCAGATTCGCGCAGGCTAGGGGCGACATATTCGGCTCGTCCGAGGCGGACATACGCGATCGGATGGTCGATTCGGAGAGGAGGCTCATGGAGGCCAACCGCCTAATTCGGGAACAGGCCATGCAGCCTCAGCCTCAGGGACCCGCCATGCCGGTGGCTCCCCTATTTGGAGCGCCGCCGCCACCTCCCCCCCCATCCATGGGAATGCCTCCTGCACATCATCCTCCGGTATTTGCGCCCCCGCCACCCCTCCAGCAACAAGTGATCATGATACAACCCTCCATCCCCTCGGAGGAACCGGCAACGAAGAGGCCCAAAATCGACGAATCCCAAATCGATCCAATCGTCGTCATGGCCCCGCCCCCACCGCCTGCCATATCAATATCCCAAGTCGCGGTGGATACGGGTTTGGATCCGCCCCAACCCCCGCCGCCTCCTTCGGACGAGAACGAATTACTCTCCGAATCCGACTTCATAGCCACCCTTTCGGACCCCGACGACGTTCCGATATGCATTCGCATTCCGCACGATCCGTCCAACTCCCAATGGAACTTCAACGGCCAGACCATCGATATCCCCGCCAAGGCCACGACGACTGTCAAGGACTTGAAGGCCGCGCTTAAGGAACAGCTGGGCGGCATGCCCATGAACAAGATGCAGCTGAAGCATCCGTCGTCCGGTTTCATGAACAAGGATAACCTCAGCTTGGCGTTCTTGAACGTCGGACCAATGACAACGATCGATCTCGTGCCGAAGACTCGCGGGGGTAGAAAGTAAATCTGAATCATGACCGGTTGATCAATTTGCAATGAGGTTAGGACATCTCGTTTGCCCCTGACACATAAAGTTTATAATTTTATGAATATTAATAGTGCCATTTTGATTCATTCGCATCACCCCCCCCCCAAAAAAAAATACGATTTACTCTAAGTCCATCCCCAACCCGGTGTAGGATATGCAAAATCAGGCCTCCATCCCGCGGAATCATGATTCGTCACGACTCGAGTCGAGCCATGACAAGCGACACCTGCTCGATTATGTCCAACAAATCCTCGTTCGTGACATTTCCCGAAACATCGCCCTCGTTGATGGACGAATCGCGATCGTCACCGCCACCGCCGAAGCGTTCCTTCATCATATCACGCATCGCCTCGTGTTTGCCATCCTCCTTCGTTATTTTCATCGTGCATCCAGGCTCGTTCAGGTACACGCTCTTCTGACTCTCCCGGACGCATTCCGATACCCTGCGTCGATAACCGTCGTGATCCGTTTGGAATAATCTCAACGCCTCCTGATTCGGCAAACGCGATCGGTCGTCCTCCGATAATCCGTCGTAATCCCTAACGTAAAATATCCGCTTGACGTACGTGAGCGCCGTGACCAGGAAGTGTCGCGATGGGTCCCACTGGGGAAACGCCGAGGTCATGTCGATCACGCCCGTTTCGGGATGCACGTGGGGATTGTACAGGTACGACGTGAATCTAATGATCGGATGCGAATCGATATCGTTGTACGTTTCGGGGCAAGTCAACGTGAATTTGAATATCCCGTTGACGAACACGCCGCGTCGTACGAATATCGCGCCGTGGAATACGCGTAGGTCGTCGAACGACGGCACGAGATACACGCCCCCAGGACAATTCTGCTTCAGGTGCTTGTATTCTATGCTCAGCTTATAATCGCGCATGGCCTTCTCCTTCGCCGCCGAGACGGGGGTTGGACCCATGGTGCGACGGGAGGATCGCCTCGTCGGGCTCGGCGTGATCATCGTCGTAGGTTTTCTTCTGGATTTTTGTCAGGCTATCGTATATTATTATTTTGTTAGCCGGAGGTTGTTGTTTTGGTTCAATGCCGACTCTTTGTACCTCTCATACCGTCACGTGATGTGATAGGATGAATCTCGTCACGACATGTCACGACCGTCGAATGGGACCTCTCCCGCACCACGGCGCCGTCCGGCCGACCCGCGACCCGCCCGTCCTGATGCGCCAATGCTACCATAGTGTCGCCCGCTTCTGCATCACTGGCCATCGCGATATTGCTCACTAAATCTCATTCATTATCATTCGACGGCGGCAGTTTTCCACCGTCGACGAGAAGTAGTCCGCGCCGCGCAGATCTTCCGGCGCCGCGCGTCGCCGCCTTTGTTGGCCATGTCGTCGTCGCCTCGGCGTCGAGCGCTCGATACGACGGTCGACGAGCCGACGATCATAACGCGTTGGAGGGCGATGATGTATCGAGGTGGAGGATATGGTCCGTCATCGAGGAACTCGAGACGAATGGGATATCATCGATGTCGTCATGCCGACCCGACGACGCGATTGACGATAATCTCGACGACAATGTACGCGTGTGGCGGTGGTAGTGCCGGCGGAACTGATCGATCGCGTCGTTTCGATATTGCGATCGCGGGGACGATCGTGGGCGGGTCGCGGGGAGGAATGGCAAACGCTCCTCAACGGAAAGTCCCTATTGCACGAGGTCGAAGAGTCCATCGTCGCGCTCCACTTCCTCCTCGACTGGTTGGAATGCAGAGGACGCGAACGTGACGACGACGCGCCGCCGCCCGTGACGACGTTTGCTGCGGCAAGGGCATGCTTTCCATGCTGGCGTCGTACCTATTTTGAAACATGACTGCGACGCACCTCTCGGGGATAATCATGCTGGATAAACAGCGCGATATCAATTGGGGTCACATCGACGCATCGAACGATGGCGCACAAGAGGAGGGCGGGCCCACCATACGGACTTGGGGCGGGTGCAACATGCACGACATCGACGACATCGTCGAGAAATTGGAAGGGACCCGCGAGGATAGCGCGATGGGTGACAAAGTCCACGTCGCTCTCGTTGGCATACACTTGTGCAATCTGCTATCGCCGTCTTGCATCGGCATAGCCAATTCTCTGGGACCGGAGGAATGTCCGTTCATCTGTATGGCACCTTGCTGTCTACCCCGGGTTGTCAGGGACTTGTGCAAATCGGATAACGTCGCCATGATACCGCAACGATCGATGGGAAAATACGACGCGAAGGAGAGTGTCCTCGCGATTCGAATTAACGAATCAGCGGATGAACGACGGCTGCGAAAGGTGGCAAATTATTTGTGTTCGGAGATGCGTCCAATCCACAACTGCGATTTATTGCCGCCCGATGCGAACAAGCGCCTCGAAATCTTTCAGAGAGCGGTCGCTACCAATCCATGTGGGAAATGCGGTGAGATCGGACATTTTAGGAAGGACTGTCCGAGCACGGAACTAACTTTGTGGCCACGCCTCGCCTTACCTCCGACCATTTATTTAGACGTTTCGTCGGTGCTACGGAGAGAATACGTCGACGACTGAATCCAAGGCGAGGAAAAGAAAGGCAATGGACCCTTCGAAGTCTACTGCAATCTGCTGGGTACCGCAATACAACGAGATCGTGTGAAAGTTTTCGACGTGACATTGGTAAATAGTTCGGCACAGCATAACAATGCGGCGAACCGAAACAATTGGAATTGAGATCGAAAATCAATTTTCATAATTGCATCGTTGTCAAGATAAATAAACCAAGATTTTATTGTTCTATGTAATTGAACTACGTTTCTATGCAATTGAACTAAGTTCATGAATCATCATTTGTTTGTACATGTCATCTTTTGCAAAACGGATTGCCATCATCACGAGAAATCATTAAGCCCAACGACGTCCAGGCAGCGATGGTAATAATGGATAGAAGATACGACGGAAGGTAAACCTTTGCGACGATGGATGCACTGTCTGATAGACCCTTTGCCTTCAGAGTAAGGACGACTATCTGCGCTCCCGGAAGCCCAGCGTTTACGATCACGACCATCTTGGCAATGCTCGGGACGCCATGTAAAAGGCCACCACAATCCATTCCCATCACAATCAGACAGACAATAGCCGGAGAAACGATGAGTCTAGAAACGATGAACCATGCATGCATTCGAATGGTTGGCTTCCGGATCGCTGCCAGAGCCTTGATGCTCATTCGAGAGAACGAAGAACGTCCGCTTCGCATTGAATCTCGAAGGTTGGAAATGCGTCCTTCATCATGGATGCGTACCCCCGAGTTAGTTTGCGATGCTTCTAGCGAATTCATTATCACATTGTTGTTGGCTGCAGGAGCATCATCACTAGCCTCGTGGACCAGACTTGCCGCAACGACCAAAGTGCCCACAGACGCACTTGCATAACCCAACGACTCCAATGCAGAGCCCACGAAACGCAAGGCCCCGCTAGGGTTGAAAAGGGCTCCCCTCAATGGCGGTATACATGCTGTTATAAAACCCAAAACCAAGGCCACGAGAAATGGACTTTTGATTGTTTGCAGCAGTGCATCCCATATGAGTCGAAGAACATTTGTGATGCGGTAACAACTTTCATTTTGTTTTTGTTCTTTCTCGGATACGTCTTCTTCGGTAAAATTATTAGTCGCGTCGTCTGCCACTCCATTGATGATGGTCTCGTTTTCACGATCATCATGCACGTCAATTTTCACCTCTGCATCATCACTAGTATTGTCTGACTCAACTGAAAGGTGAAGGTCTCTAGCCGCCATTGACATCTCCCGGCGCTTCTTCCCGGCAGCAACCAGTGCCGGATTGCCCAAAATCCAGAACATTAAGTTCCAAGCAAAAAAGTATATGAATATCATGGCATTGGATTGATCAGCGCAGCTTCTCAACTTCTCGACTTCCGTACTCCCATCTTCGCCCTCGTAGAATGAATCGTACACGACGGGATACTCGCATAGAGTTGGGAATATCAAAATCGGAAGAGCGAGAATATTTGGAAAAGCAGCTGAAATCCGTAGCGCATCGAAGTCAGTTTTGTTATCAACTCTGAAGAACGGCAGCCTTCCTAGCACGGTTGCCACGCCATATGACAAACATATCACTCCGATGGCCGATACCAGGACGAACCACGCTGATCCAAGCTTCTCCGGAGTCACCGACGACGCGATTGTAGAGTAAATGAGGGGTATGACTAGTAGATACAGATTCATCTTCGATATGGAATTGATTGCGTGAGGAGGCATCAACGGAATCGGTCGAGGCCTGATTGCCGCGACGTAGCCGACTGCTAGTATTACGAAGACTTTCGCCACTGCACTGGCAGATGCAATCATTACGGACGCGACGGCATTCATGGTTCAGAGATATCTTACAAGATGATGCGTATCCCTTTGGCGGATGAGCGATGTAAGAATGTATAGGAGGAGTAGGAGAGTGCTTCGTTGTCTATCATATATATTATGGTAATAATTCTTCGCCCATAGAAGACGACGAGTCGTCGATGGTGCGATCTGCGCTGGATGTGTGGTTCTTTTCGGTGGTGAATCGTACTACAGTCTTCAGTACAGTTGCGTCGAGACAAAACGAATCACATTTCTTCTACTGTAGGAATAGTATCAGGAATAGCTTTTTATTTTGATGCAATTGTTCATAAGACTGCAGTCGAGTGGGCTTAGACAGCCTTTTTTTGGGGTGTGACAGAGGGGGGAATGGGGGGTCATTGTGACAGCCCAGCTCTTCCCTCCCCCTAAATTTTTTTGGGGGCTTAGACTTTCTCTTTCCCCCCATCTCGCTCCCTCCTCCCACCTCCTCTTCTCTCTCTTTTCGGGATTCTAACATTCCTCTAGCTCTGCTCGGTGTCCTCTATCTTCGCCATGCCTCGTGCACCAAAGCGCCGCCAAGAGACTCAGCTTCGTCGACGTGTTGCCAAGCGACGTCACTCTGCAAACGGGCATTGGATGCAGCTCAGTTTGGCGGAGGTTGATCTGCTTACGACCATCCAAGTTATTCTCTGTACAGTATCTACATTCATCACAGCAATGACTCACCTTCTCGCGCTCGTCTTGGCATACGATGACGTGACGAACGAGGGGGACGACGATTATGATGGCATCGACAAGGGCATCAACTCCCTGCTCATCGTACTTGCTGCTTTTCTTGATCTCCTCCGCGCCGTCAGAGAGGTCGACAGCTTCCTCTTCGACATTCCGCCGGAGGAGGAGGAGGCGCCGCTACAGTTCACGCGTGCCAAGGGCCTTCGGATTGACGATCTCTCTGATATTGCCGCGATGAAGATGACCCGCTTCAATTGGTGCCAGTTGAAGCGCCTCTACGCCGCATTCGACATTGAGATTCAGCTCGAGCCGATGGAAGAGAAGCTTGCTTTCTTTACCGGGCACCTGAAGAACGATTTGTATCCCTGTTGTTACAGGGTACCCCCAGAGGAGGTCTTCCTGTTTACCCTTTGCCGTCTGGCGACGGGCATGATGCAAGTTCATATCGTCGACGCCTATTTTGGTGGCGACAAGAACCGTTGGACATATGCCTACCCGTGGATGTTGAAGTACCTAGACGAGAGGTACTCCAACATCGTCGGGCATCAGTGCCTGTCGCGCTTCCTCGGCAACTTCCCACGCTTCAAGCACGCAATCGAGGAGTACGTCCAGAGCGACCACCAGCGTGAGCTAGTCGACGGAATGATGACGATCATCCCCGGCATCAACTTTTTGCCGTGGGACGTTTTTGCGTTCATTGATGATTCCATCGACCGCATCTCGACCCCATTTTCAGGTCCGTGTGGCGACTACAAGGGCGCTGCGCACAAGGCCGAGTTCGCGGATTAGCAACAAGCCTTTTATTCAGGCTGTGTAAAGGACCACGGCATAAAGGTTGAGATGATCTTTATGCCAAACGGTCTTTCGACACTTTTTGGTCCTGTGTCGGCATGGCGGGCTGACGCGGGAGTGCTTGCAATGAGCAACCTCAACGAGTTCCTCATTGAGTTGCAGCGTGGATGTTTTTTGACCGAAGCCGGCGAGGAGGTATATTACTGCGGCTTCGGGGATGGCGCTTTTAATCTCGGCTTACCGTGTCTTCAAAGCTACTACCGTGAATTCAATCGCGGTGCTGAACTTGATGATGCTCGAGCAAGATGCAACGCGGTAATGCGTTCGGCAAGGATCACGATTGAGAAAAATTACGGCATGGTGAGTAGTCTTTTTCGCATTTGCTGCTCAAAAGAGGGCAATAAACTGGCAAAAAAGAACCCAGTGGCCATCGAGCAGCTAAGAGTTTGTCACCTTCTGACAAACTGTTTGTCACCTTCTGACAAACTGTTATGTTTGTTTGAATGGTGACCAGGCAGGGAGAATGAATACATTTGGTATTACTCCTCCTCGGCTTGAGGATTATTTAGCATTATAAAGAAATGATGTTATTAGTAATAAAAAGTCTCAACTAATAATAGTCTTTGTAAATGTAATCTCCGCCGCCAAAGCCACAAATGAAAATGAAACTGCTGGCCCAGCAAGAACCCAATCTTATTCACCGCCTGCCCCCTCAATCTCCCTCGCCTCCTTCTCCTCCAAGATGCGAATAATGCGATCACAGTGTGCGATCGACCTTTGATCACCCACCTCAATCGCAAGCTTGCATTGCTTGTGAAGCGACTCAAGCTTGCGATCGAGATCACCGCCTCCAACACCTATCCCACCCGCCGCTGCCATCCTCTCGCCCCTTGCACGTATCGCCTCTCCTATCATGTTTGTTGTTTCCATCATGGCCCTATTGAGGCCATCAATGGCGTCAATATTGTCAATGCGACGGGTCTGACGCATTGTAGTAGCGTCGACCTCGTCTACAACGATGGGCTGCCCCGCCCCCGCGGTTGCGGCATTTGCAACAAAGCGCTGGTTGGCGACAGCACGAGTCCTCACACCATTGTTTGCCGCGCCTACCTGTCCTGGTGCAGCAGGGAGGTTTGCTCCTGCATTGGGGGTGAAGGGGGGCACCAGCATGGCCACAAACTCATCGAGTTTTGGGAGCTGCAGAACCCGCTGCTCATCACCTTGGACTGCAGCTGTGGCGGCTCCTTCAACAGCACCCCGAACAGGAACGGGCATGACGACCGTCCTCGCACGGCCGTCTTCGTCACCACCACGAGGCGGCTCATCAGGAAGAACGGGGTGGAAGTGGTTGTTCTGCCACCTTGGGTTCTGTGCGAGGAGGTCGGCAGCTTGCTGAAAACGGCGTTGCTGCTCCGCGTTGGCACCGGCCACACGAGGAGCATCAACACCATAACCTTGGGGAATAGCACCAAGAGCACCCTCTTGGCGGACGTTCTGATGCTGACGCGCCTCCTGACGGAGACGTTCAGCGTCAAGAGCAGCTCGACGCGGTGCCTCGGCATAGTCAATCTCATCCTTGAGGTGCCTTGCAATTGTCTGCAATCGCGAGGGGTTCGTCACCACCGCGGGGTCATATTCCCCATACACGCCCAAGATGGCGTAAACCATGTCCTTCATATTTCTCCCGCGCATATTTCCTGCTGTCCATCGCCGGAAGGTGGCGTGAAATGGACCAGGAGAGGGAGGCTCCGAATCCCACAGCAACTGCTCGAGCGCAGCCCACCTCCCGTTTGGAGGGATATGCGACCTTGTGCGCATACAGCCCTGCAAGATGCAGAGGGCGACGTCGCAGTTTGTTGGGGAACCGCCATACGGCGATCGCCTTTTCAAGCACATCTTAAGGTCGGATTATTCCTAGTCCGATTTCATTCAATAGATGATTATTTTAATTAAGT
>JALLBA010000029.1:0-40327 GCA_036939675.1 Cyclostephanos invisitatus | reverse complement strand
ATTTTCTAATGTACACATGCATACATGCGCAAAAAAAACACGTTTTATGCGGACAAGTAGACAAAAGAGATACCCATCCGAAAAAAAAAACTTCGCAAAGCGACACACATGGACGAAAATACGAGAAAAGGACGCCCAAAGAAATCACAGCCTGTCGTACCATAAAAGCACAGACAATCGTCGCCATAACCATCAATCGGTATTTGTCTATGTAAATAACACTACCTAGTTTAAGTAGTACGTAAGTAGCGAGCCTATCATGTGAAAAGCGAACACTGACACTGCACCATAAATATCTAGTAGTACCAGACGACGATATTCGATTAAGGCACCGCTGGAATAAAAGATGATGGTGGTACTTCGCGAGGGACTACTTCTGCTCCTATTCTTGTCACTGGGCTCATCATCGGCGGAGGATCTACTTGAACCCGCTTTCGCGCAGCACCGTGGGGTTTTACCACGGAGTGTTTGCGAGGAATTGATTGCGCTGGGGGAAGAAAATGGTTTCATTGTTGAGCCTGAGAGCATCGACAATCGCGCTCCGCCCAAATATAAGGTTACCTCCCAATCAATCGACGTCTATGAGAGAGAAAGTGAGCTCTTGTATGATATTTCAGCGATTCTCTGACCCCGTGACTTTTCTCACATGAATAATATTGCTTGTTATTGAATGCATGCAGAAGGGATAATTACCCCCGAGATCTGGGATGTAATTACACCGTGGATCCCAAAAATTACAGATTTGGTAAAAGAATCAATTGACAACGAGATATACGAAAATTTCTTCCCAAACGAGCAGGACAGGACTCCCAAGCTAGATTGGGTATTCTTTCGGAAATTTTCACCTACCACTGACAGAATTTCTCTACTTGTCCATGCTGATTCAAATATGCATTCGGTAAACATCGCGTTGAATGACGACTTTGAGGGAGGGGGCTTGTTCTACTTGAAGCCATCGGCGATCCAAGACGAGGAGACACGTGACGGTCGCCCAGTTATTCCTGATAAATATAGGGACTATGACTGGTTGAGCAGACAGAAAAGGCAAAATGCTTCGAACATCGTTTACCCGGCGTTGGGAACTGGCGACCTTGTGGTTTACAACTACACGTTATATCACGGCGTGGCACCTGTTGAAGCTGGTACTCGTTACTCATTTATCCTGTTCTACGATATGGATAACCCTGCAATCCAGGAAGACTTTGAGAATGAGGATATTGCGGTAACATTTTATCATGAGATCGAGGACGTGGACATATCTCTTCTGTGGGTCGACACTACAGTGTCAGTGAAAGGGCACACTGTAATGATTGATGAGAAGCTGCGTCCCTTCGAGGAGTACCCACTAGTTTCATATGATGGTCACGTATTTCGCGCAGTGATATCAGGTACGGACACAGTAGTGTCTGAGTTTGTCATGAGTGATACTCAGGCACTATACATTATAAAAATGGAGGAAACCTCGCACTCCTTCTTAGAGGATCTGCTTGAACCCGCTTTCGCGCAGCACCGTGGGATTTTACCACGGAGTGTTTGTGAGGAATTGATTGCGCTGGGGGAAGAAAATGGTTTTATTGTTGAACCGGAGAGCATCGACAGATACGCTCCTCCCAAATACAAGGTTTCGTCGCAAACAATCGACGTCTATGAGAGAGAAAGTGAGCTCTTGTATGATATTTCAGCGATTCTNTGGTCACGTATTTCGCGCAGTGATATCAGGTACGGACACGGTAGTGTCTGAGTTTGTCATGAGTGATACTCAGGCACTATACGTTATAAAAATGGAGGAAACCTTGCACGCGGAGCTTTGAGCACTTCCAGTCGTAGAGTCATTATTTAATTGATTTTGTGCTGGTTGAACTACATTGTTTGTTACAACTACGATACCAACCAATGTTGGTGTCATTATTTTCATCATAGAAATTTGGTCTATATCAATACTACTGTGTTCGCACAGTTCCCATATTGACATCTGGTATCTTTTTGCCTGGATTTTTTAGAGTGATGATATGAGTTTCTGCCCCCTATTCCCTACTGGAATGCACTATGGCTGTGCCGTGCTTTTTTCATTACCCATTTGAACCCGCACGCAAGCAACAAATGATTGTGATCCTATTCCAGCAACTCACTCCCAAAGCGCCGTTCCACGCTCATTACAGAGTGCACTTCCGTCAATTTATCCATCAGATTTTGAAGTTCTTGCAAATTGGATACTTTTACAAGAAATTCTAGGGTACAATGCTCTAAGGTAGAGCTGCTGCCAGTTTTGAGAATTTCGGAATTCTTCGATGCTATTACACTGCAGTCGGCCAGTAAAAGTTTCCGATCGTTTGCCATGACGACGACCTCGACAAGGAATGTTTCTTTGTTCCACTCTTCCCAAGATTCTGCCTCTGGCCAGACTAGTTTTACGGGATCACCTATTACGCCATCCCCCTTAACGCCTGATTTTGCATCATTTATCGCCTGCTGTGCGTAGGGGCACTCGAGTCTATGAACTATCGTCGGAGAATCAGCTAGACGCCCTTTAGTTCCAATTATTGCGTCCCCACGAATTGGGAGGCAATGCCTGCAGGCACATTCCGAATCAGCGTATTCGACAGTCCCTTCATCAGGAACATCCGCATTTGACAGCAGAGGGCTTTCTTCTGGCTGAGAAGAGATCACTTGTTGTGTATCAGTTGTGGTCGCAGCCTTGTCGCTAGCCTCAAGTACCTTCAATGGCACGAGGAAAATTTTGCTCACTTTGGTTCTCAGGAAGTTCACATTGTGAGATTTCCCTATGAAGGTTTGTGGGAAGTTTTGTGTGAGGAAATAATATTTAGAGAAGGCTACAAGTCACACGCCGCCGCCCACAACATAAGGTCCGGCACCCCGTCTTGGAAGCTGCTGAATTAAGTGTGTATGCGGAGGGGGAGTCCGATAATCACACAAGACACATTCAGTCGTGGCTTCATCGTCGCCGGAGCATCGTGGATGTTTCTGTCCGTCGACGAACGAAAATAAACTCACCTATGGCGAAAAGCAGTTCGTCCACATCTGTGTAATGAGACCTCCCGGGGAGGAAGCGGGACAGCTCTGCGTTATCCAATGGTATGTCGAATTCATACCCCAAGTATGACGAACCCCGTATTTCATCACGATGATTTTTCAGGTAATCGAAGAACATCAACTCGCCCGTCTTCGTGACGCTGTCGTGCTGTTTTGCGCGGAAGTGCGCACGCAACTTCGACCTCGTAGATCGGCTTTTGGCATATCTCATCCACTCCGTGGTCGGCTTGCCCTCGCCAGTCAAGATAGAAACGACGTCTCCATTGTTAAGCTTCAGAATATTAATAGGGCGTTAGAGCCTGGCGATGAGATAAAGTTGTTATAAAGAAAAAAAGGGAGACGTACCACATAGGAAATCGGAACCTGCGAAGGGATGAAAATAAATAACCAAAAGCCCTATTAGCAAGTTGACAAAGCGAGAGAGCTTATGTAAAGGGGGGGAGGGAGGGGGGGACGAGAACAAACGAGGCACGTACCGGCTTGCCATTTATCTCCACGCCATGCATTTGCAAACCCACCGTGGTGTGTATTTGGAATGCCGCATCTGGGATTATAAAAGAAATGGAGTAAGAACATTATCAAACGCTTTTCATGGGAGCATCGATACATGCGAAGGAGGAGGGGGGAGAACACGGCACTTACCCACGACCGTGGCCCCGCGCGAAAGATTCAGGATCTTGCCATTGCGCAAAAACACGAATACCCGCTTCCCCAACAGTTCCCTCCGAACGCAATCGACGAAGTCGCGCGAGCAGACCGTATCCTGCTGCCACTCCTTTATGCTCGACAGCCACGGTGTGTTGTACAATCCGGACGCCACCGAGGAGGGCGAAACGCCCGCGGCGTTGCTGCGCTTCATCGTGTCCTTGTACGCGAAGTGCGACGCCATGCCGAACTCGGCAACCTGATGCATCGACGACGTGCGTATCTGCACCTCCACCGATTGTCCGTCGCACATTAGCGCGGTGTGCAACGACTGATAGCCATTGGGTTTGGGGAATGAGATGTAATCCTTGACCTTCGTGGGCATGGGCTGAAAGCCGGGCAAATGCTGTACGAGTCCCAGGACGTGATAGCAAAGCCAAACGCCGCTGTCCGCCTCGCCTTGCTCTCGCACGCCATCGGCAGCTCCGGCGCCGCCGTTCGTCCTCGTGCCGGACATCGAACCCCTCCTCCCCCCGCCCCCGGGAGTGAGGATGACGCGCAATGCGACGAGATCGGTAATGTGATCCAAATTGCGATCGCGCTTCAGTTCCATCTTGTGCCACAGCGAGTACAGCTCCTTCGTCCTACCGACGACCTCGATGCCGACGTCCTGCCCACGCAATGTCGGGTCGGCCATGAGCGTGCGCTCGAGGACCTCGATGGACTTATCGAGCGTCTCCCCGAATTGCAACTGACGCTGTACTAGACGACGATTCAGCCTCTCGTACTCCTGAGGATACAGGTACATGAATGCCGTATCCTCCAATTCCGACTTGAACGGCCATAGTCCCATCCTGTGCGCGAGCGGTGCGAATATGTCCAACGTCTCCCTGCTTATCTTCTTCTGCTTCTCGGGCTTCATGTGGGACAACGTCCTCATGTTGTGCAATCGGTCGGCTAACTTCACTATGATGATGCGATAATCGTCCGTCATCGCGATGAACATCTGACGCAAATTCTCGGCCTGCTCGTCGGCGTAATCCGCGAACGCGAGCTTCGGCAACTTCGATACCTTCGTCTCGCCCTCGACGATGTTACGCACCTCCCTCCCGAACATGGCCTCGACCTGCTCGAACGTCAGGTCGGTATCCTCGACGGTATCGTGTAACAGGCCGGACATGACGGTGCTGGCATCCATCTTCATCCCGGACAATAACAATGCCACCTCCACCGGATGTATAATGAACGGCTCTCCAGATTTACGAACCTGGCTGCGATGGGCACGATATGCCACGCAGAGCGCCTGCTTGACCTGACGTCTCGCGTTCCTTCCCAGGTATGTGACCGTGGGCATCAATCGATCCCAGTATTCCTCGATCTTCACGTAATCGTCCGGACTAAGGTCCTTGAGATCGTTGTACAATATTTCCATCCCCTCCTCGAGGGTCATTTCCCGTCCGGGTCGGTGTATCGCGGCGTTGGTGCCGTCGGCCATGAGAGTCGTCCACTTATTCACCTCGGGCGCGTAGAGTCCCCATCCGGTGGAGCCGTTTGCGATGACGGAGCCGTCGATCTCGGGATCCTCGAAATTCGATATCGTCGATTCCATTCCACCCTCCCCCCCCTCGTATTCGTTATCATTTCCCCATCCTCCCCCGCCGTCGTTGTTGGGAAATGAGTCGTCGCCATGATTATTGCGACATTCCACTCCCCCCCCCCCGTAGGACACGCCGTACCCTAGTCGATTCGGACCGTCTCCATTCAAGGCATTGCGCTCGTCGAGATGATCGTCGTCGACGTCGTCGTCGTACGAGAATCCCCTCGGAAGGGGTGGGGATGACATCGGCGATGCGGAATACGACAATGACGATGACGACGACGAGGATGACGACGACGACGACGACGACGACGACGACGACGACGTTCCCCCCCCTCCCATGCCCCCGCCGATGCTGAAGCTACCACTGCGGAAGATGCCTCGGAACGTACCGTCGTCGACGCCGTCGATGCCGCTCCCATCCGATAGGGCCGATGACGACGATGACGGGAGGGAGGTCGTCGATCGACCGCCCATGGGTCCGCGGCGGCCGTCGATCCTCCGCGTCGTCGTCGTCGTCGTCGTCATCGGCCTTGGATGGCCGAACGCGTCGACGGCATTCTTCGTTACTCCCCCACCGCCGCCCGACAGGAGCAGCGCGACCATCCCACACCCTCGTCCCCCCCGTCGTCGCCTCCGGAGTCGTCGTGCCGCAACCCCCCGTCGACTACTACTATCGCCGACCGATTCGACGTCGTCGTTTCGACTGCCACTACTCCCCCCGAATGAAGGCATTTTCGCATCCTCCATCCCGCGCGACGACGCCGCTTCTGCTATTATTACGACAGTCTGGTCTAACAACCCTCTTTGTTTATGTTCCTCCTCCCCGGTTCTTAATTGACTGCATGAACCATGCCATGGAGCCAAGGCCTATTTCGGGGGCGTGGGCACAGGCCATATATGGGAATATTCCGAAGGGCGAACAACCTTGCTGGCGGATGGCGCGCGGAGGAATCGAATAATGTGAAATATTTCGAGGGCGGTGCGGAATTCCGAAAGGGCAAAGAATTTTTCATGAGCGATCGAGGTTGTCACCGGGCGGGGCCGGCCGGACGGCGTCTTGAATTTTGGACAGCCCTCGCTCTCTCGAAGTATTTCATGTGTATCGTACATGATGATCCCGCCAAAAATGCAACTGCTCCCGCGATTTTTTCCCAACTTAATGCGTGCCGGTAGGTGTAGTTAGTTAGCTCGTCTCCTTCTTGGAATGAACCCCATCCCATCCTCCGCCCCGCCGACGACGACGCCTAATTCGCCACCCGCCGCCGCCCGAATAACCGCCGAAGTCACAGCACGCTCATCGGCCTCGGATCACGACCTGCGTGTACCGTGCTACTGCGAGGAGAATGTTTGGAGGTTGGCATATCGTCACCTTTACCTCGATGGCGGCCTTGTCTGTAGTAGACGTGACGACGACGACGACGAGTACTACGGCGATGGTCGTCTCGGGCGGCGCTGTCGGTATCACGTCGTCTTCATATCGAACGATATGAAATGCTGTCCGTTTCGAATGCAGCGCGCGGCGAAGTCGATCGACGATCACGTGTGCTGGGATTATCACGTCATTTTGTTAAGGGAGGTCATTAATTCAGTGGATGGTCCATCGTCGTCGTCGTCATTGGCAATGGATGAGGACGTCTTGAGGACGGAGGTCCTAGACCTCGATACCCGTCTTCCGTATCCTTGTCCGCTGGACGAATATCTCGACGGATCCTTCCCCCACGCCAGGGACGTTGGCGATGGTAGTGTATGCGGGTGGCGATTGGCATCGAGGTATTGGCCATATTTTCGCGTGGTGCCCGCAAATGCGTACTTGAAATATTTCTACTCCGACAGGATGCACATGTTCAAGGATGGCACGTGGTCGTCTCCTCCGCCGCATTACGAACCGATAATGAACGGTCTGTCATTCGTCGAGGAGGAGGAGGATAATCGAGGTAACGTCGAGGGTGGGTCTATATCCAATCTGGACAGGTATGTCAACATGTCTTACGATGGATCCGAGTCGAATATTGGACGAAAACACGATGGTGACTCTCAGGGGAAATGGGGTACCGTATACTCCCTTGATCAATTATCTGCTAGATTTTCGAATAGATGAGTAACCGTTGGCATTATTAGCAGAATCCATATCTACTCGAAAGTACCCCGATGGGAGCTCGAAGTAGTGTGGCAACTCGGGAATCAAATCATCATCGCGCCGACCCGACGGTGGTGTCGATGCCGAAGCTTTTCGCGATCCTTTCCATTTCGTAACAAACCCGATTCGGGAAGTGATCCGTCCACAGGGTGGGACTGATCTCTATCTCGTCGAAGTCGTCATTCTCCTTCCGATATGGCGTATACACCGATCCGGCGTTCGATGCGCCGCACGTGATGCACCCCGTCACGGAGTGGAGACATCTCTCGTCCCGTCCGGTCTTCACGAGGTGTATTATGCGTCCGGGGGGGTACATGGAGATCGATCGCGCGAGACCACGGCTCGATCGACGCTCCCGCTGTATCGACTCGAATCGACGGAGCTGACGGGAAAAGTCGGTATCGGGGACGCGGTCGGGATCGTGTAGCATGTCCTCGGTCATCTGCAACGAGAAGTCCGCGTCGCCGATATCCGATTCGACGCAGGTCCCGTGCCAGAAGATGCGTTTGGCGATCTCGTATTTCGATAACTTCACCCTCGCGATGAGACGGAGGACTTCGTCGCGAAGACTTGATCGAAATGAGAATTCAAGGGATTGAGTCGGATCAAACGTGAGCGGAGACGAAGAGAAATCATGTCCATTTGTAACTCACCGCTCCATGCTGTCGACGGATAGGCGAGGAACGATGTCGGAGTCCAAGACGAAACTGTTCACAAAGTCGGAACACTGCGTGGCTAGGCCCCAAGTGAGCAGACCTCCGGGAGGGCTGATTTGTTTGTGTTTCATGGTTGAGTGTGCGGAAATAGATGACGATTGGAAACGAACACGTAGAATGTGACTCACCTATAACATATGCATCTCAAAGAAGGGTAGGTATTCCTCAGCATGAAGGAAAGAATGACGCCGATCCCGGCCCCCAAAGAGTGGCCGACGATGCGCAGCGTATAGTCGGGAAACTCGGCATTCTCTCCCGAGAGTAATTTCTGAAGTATTCTGTGCCTGGAGGTACACGCGACGAAAAAAGGAACGTCCGGACGATGAGCAATACAAATATCGATGGGGGACGCAAGAGTAGGACACATACCTCATCAGATCCCTGTGTAGCCAATTGGCGCATTCCAACACCCCCCCGTGACAGTACTGACCGGCGCCCATAAATCCATACTCCTCCCCCAACGCATCGAGTGGACTGGGATCGAGCAAAACATCGACGACGCAATCCTCGAGTGTTAGCGATCCCCTGATCGAGAGTACGATGGACTGCCATTTACGATCGATCACGATGCAGTAAGGCGTTTCGTAGAATCCTCCGGCCCCGAAGGACGCGTAAGCGACGTCGGACCTATCCAATTCGGCTTGAGCTAGCAGCGTGGCCTCGTGCATGCGTAGGAAGTTGTCGCCCACGATCGTAGTCTCACTATAAATTTCGGGAACGTCCCCCACGACCCCGAGCGTTGCGTCCCCGACGATGCGAGGATGCTCGTACTCGTTCCCGAGGGATGAGACGTCGCGTGATCCGGATCTCGTTGTCCGATCGTCGCGCCTTATTTTGGCTCGAAGCCTCCTACTCATGAGGCGGAACGTCCCGCTGATCGGGTATTGGTAAAAGTATAACATCCACTTTTTCATTTGTAATATGTTGTGCGGGAACGAGGACCAACATAATAGTGTGTTTTAGACGGGGCGGACAGTCTAGCATTCGGCCTGCGTGCCCCACTCCCCCCCCTCCCTGCCGCTTCCGCGCGATGGCGACGCAGTGCCCATCGGCGTGAAGTTGAGGGGGGTATGAATGGGGTGGGGACGATGGGGGGCGACGAAGGGAAATGAAAGAAAAACGAAGGAGGGGGCTCACCGTGTATATTGCCAACTGGTATCTTGAAAATCGCGCCCCCTCCTCCACGAGGGCGTAATCGTCCGGATCAGACGGCGACAGCGCCCCCCCCGAGGACGTCGATCGACGCCCCCTTCCAATTTCGTCGTCCCTCCATCGAGGCCGCATTATTCCGTCGTCGTCATTCGCCATTGTATTCGCGACGTCATCATCCCCCCCCATCCTCGTCACATTCCCACCGCCCGTCGCCATCCCCAATCGCGACGACGATGCCGCATCATCCGCCCTGGTACCGTTCAGCATCCTCCTCTGCGCCTGCACGTGTCGCAGCATGACGATGCCTAATCCAACGTCGCTCGGGACGACGTCCAGCCCTCCTCCTCCCGTCCTCCTTCCCCCCCCGCCGGTGCCGTTACCATCGTCGCGATCGCCTCCCGTCACTCCCATCGTGGTATCGTCGAAGTCGGCGAAGTAATCGGCCAATACGCGCGATATGTCGCCGTAGAACCTCATACGATCGGTGGCGTCGCCGCCGCCGTTTCCGCCGACCCCGCCCGCGTTCGACACGATTCCCCTTCCCCCGAAGAGGTAACACGTCGACAACGCGAGCATGCGACAGCATCCCTCGCACCTCTCCTGCCACATCTCCTCGGCGATGCGAGCGTTGTCGTGGTAATTGTCGTGTTGCACGCCCCGATGGTCTTCATGCGGTCGATGTCGGCCGTGGTGGCTCGAATCATCGCGCATGTCTTGGTACGGATCATCGTCCATCATCACCGTCGTCGTCGACGACGACAACGACGAGGTGGACTTGATCGGCGCTATCCTCATTATCGATAACAAGGATGCGAATACGATCAGGCATTGCATCCCCTGGGTGAACAACAACAGGCCGTACGCCACCCACCAGTGCAACGGCAGGCAATAACGATAAGATCCGCCGAACCCACTCCCCGATGAATCATGCGATGATGCGATCCACGAACCGAATAGTAACGAGAGTAGATTGATCACCGCGAGCGTAGTCATTTTCGTTTCGATCAATGACCTCAACAACGACGAGCGACGCGATACGCCCAACGTGGGCGTACCGTACGACGACGTGACGTATATCCGACGCTCGTATCGCAATGACAATGACGAATATATCGCCACGATGAGTAGGTATGCCAATAGGAGCCCGGGGAATGAGGAGGACGGGGTGGAGGAGGGGAGGTCGTCGTGACCATCGTCGTACGCGGCGTCACGGGACGAGCACGTCGTCGAGGAGGACGATGCGCGTTGGCCGCCGCTCGAGGATGCGTCGTGGTCGTATCCGTCGTAGAAATCGTCCCCGATCAGATCCCGATGTCGTCGTCGCAAAGCGGATGTCGTCTTGGTCGTCGCGAGGAGGTCGAATAATACGCGGTACGACAAATACGGTACCAGTACGAATAGCTGGAACGACGAGACGCATCCCCATGCCAATGACGGCAATTGCAAATCGTCCCCGGCGAGTAACGTTCGACGGCCGAAGAGGTACAGTGCCGGCATTGATGGTATTGCCGCTTTAGAAAATGGGAGCGATTGGCGTCGGTCGCCGGAGTCGCGGGCCGGGGACGTCGCGAAAAAATGATGATAGAGTTAGAGAGTGAGAGAGATGAAAAAGGGGGGGGGGGGGAAGGGGGGGAAACGAGAGACTCGCGACAGCACATACACATGGGAATTCATTCTGAAAATGGTGATCGTGGTAGTACACACGACACACCGCGGATGACAACGACGATAATATGAAAAGACATCGCACACACAAAAGTCAAACAAAATGCCGCCGTCGTCGCCGTTGGCGCTGCCCGTAGTCGCGATGACGAGCTTCGCATGCGGCGCATTCGTCGCGACTCATCTCCTGCGTTTGAGGGATAGAGAGCGCCTACGCAACGGTGCGTGCGTGGGTGGAAGGAGGAACACGGAGAGGCGCGGCGGATGATATGGCGGCGACTCTTTGGGATTATGTTTTTCATTGTAACGTCCCCCATATTCCCTTCCCGCCTTCGAATGCGCCTGACAAAAAAACTCGCCTCGCCCTTCGCTCCCCTCGCTCGCTCGGATCGCAGCATGCAGTCGCACGCGCAAGCACCTGACGAAGAGGACCCAACGAGCGGCCCTCGGGATCGACCTTGCTAGGTACATCCCCCTCCTCGTCAGAAGCGGCGATGATGTCACCGGGGGGGAAAAGTTCGTCAAACAAAAAGTCGTGGTCATCGGGGCGGGATCGTTCGGTACCGCCATGGCATATGCATCGGCGCAGGTCAGTTGTAGCTCTGGTGTCCCCCACACGATGCCACGCCGTCGGCATGTGGTCGCTCATTCCTCGTTCTCCCCCTTCTCTTTCGATATTCGCTCATCGTCTCGTCCATCATTTCTCTCGGAATTATGTACACAGGGGGGGAACGAAACGGTCATTTACATGCGGGATTCCAAGCAATGCGATATCATCAATTCGGAGCGGAGGAATCCGAAGTACCTATCGAATTTCTCCCTGAACGTCGAGGGTGGTGGATATATACGTGGCATATCCAGTCTCATCGACCTCGAAATGGAATTGTCCGCACCGGGCGTGGTAATACTGGTCGCATTGCCGTGTCAGCTCACCCCTCCCTGGTTCGAGGAGCATCGCGATATGATACCCCACGATGCGCTATTGTGCATCACGTCCAAGGGATTGTACCTGAAGACGAATCAATTGATGGGACACGCGATACTCGACGCGCTGGATAGGTCGTGTCAGCCGTTGGCTTTCTTGTCGGGACCGAGCTTCGCCAAGGAGATCATGAGGGGGGATCCGACGACGTTGGTCGTTGCGAGCGACGAGATATTCCATTCCGTCAGGGTGCAGAGGATGCTTAGCAATTTCAGGACGGTGCGGGTGTTCACTTCGGACGATCCAGTGGGCGTACAGGTGCGATTCGTCATTCTCCGATACGTATATTTATGTTTTTGTATTTATACATCATATCCCTTACCCTTTGTCTCTGTCCTCGTCCACGTCCTCACTTCGCATTTACTCACATTTGGGGATAACATTAATATTTCAGCTCGGTGGGGCGTTGAAGAACCCACTGGCTGTCGGTGCCGGGATGGTAACCGCGATGGGATTCGGCACGAATACCCTATCGGCGATGGTGACGAGGGCGTCGAACGAGCTTAGACAATTATGCGTCGCGATGGGCGGCAATCCCAGGACGATTGACGGACTCGCGGGCATGGGCGATCTGATGCTAACGTGCTTTTCGTCCCAGAGTCGCAACCAAAGATGCGGACAGCGATTGATGAGGGGCGAGACTGTCGAGGACATACAGAGGGATTGTACCGTGGAGGGCATCGCCACCGCCGACGTCGCGATCGTGTACGCCGACATGTGCGGTTTGGAGCTGCCGATATTTCGATGCGTGCACTCGTTGATACACAAGAGGATAACTCCCGAGGAGGCCATCATGGCCCTCATGGGAGGGCGATCTCGGAAGGAGTTAAAGGTGCATATGTGAGACATTGCGAGGGCATTCGATCATATGTCACAATGGTGTTGTTATTTTATGTGTAAAGTTAAGTACAAATAGTTGAGGGAATGCGCCATCTCTCGAACTATTCAATAACTAGATGACGACCTCTTCAAGAAAAACAAATACACGAGCTCCAACGCTGCAAACATCTTTATCCCTGAGAGGAAGTGGCCCCGTAGTCGTCCTTATTCGTCGACCATTCAAGGTAATGATGTCATCGTCGTTGCACGCCATGAATTGATAGTTTCCGCACTTAGACGGCAAATATTGAATCTTTGCTGCCATCTCACTGCAGGAATCATCCGGACCGCCAACATCGCAGTCCAATTCACCCACCGGCATCCCCAACGTGCCGTTGACGTCGGCGGAGGGTAAAAATCTGTTCCGCGAAACTAGGGCGCGTCCCAGCGTAAAGATCGAAGAAAGCACGAACGCATAAAACGATCTATTCGTACCTTCGGGGCCGAACTGATCTGCAATCATCCTATGAAGGGCCTCTGAATCTCGAGCACCGTTACTATAAATCGATTCTATGACTTTATTCATTTTCCATCCGAAATCTTTGGCTCGCAGTCCGATTAGCATGGCGATATTTTGGGGACGCATTGACTCACGCGCCGTTAAATAGCCCACGTTCATTTCAAGCCGCATACTAGATTGGAGAAATGATTTCGAAATGGACACGATATTTCCGGAAGTGTAACCAGAGATGTTTTGAAGAAGCTGCTTCTCATTCATGTCTGCAATATCCTTTCTGGTTCCCAGGATAGTGGCCTTTGAAGTGCCCTTAGTCCCGCTCGACAACATTGTTGCGCATTGTGTTTTCAACTTGCTCCACTGAGTTACTGACTCCAGTCGCGGTTTTTTGATAGGCACATTCGTATATGATCTTTCTGTAGTAGCGATGCTGCAGTCCGCTACGGGAACGGGAGTATCTTGTGTCATTTTCTTCTTCACCAAGTTTTTCGTAAGAGCAGTTTCACTGTTTACGATGGGGATATTCTTCTTCGAGTGCCCACTAGTTGTTTCTTTTTCGACCTTGATTGTTTCGGTCTTCACAGTTTGGGACTTAGCTATCTCGATCATGGAAGTCTCGTCCTTGACTTTCTTGGGCGCTCCTCGCTTCTTTTTTTGAACAACTTTTGGAGATGGCGGCGGAATTTTGCCTTCGGCAACATCTTTTTCGTGTTGTGCGAATGCAGCGGCAGCCTCTTCGCCCTCCAGCTGAGCTTTCAAAGTTGCTTCTTCGCCGTACAAAATCAAATGTGCCCATGCGTAGACTGCCGCGGCGTCCCACTCAGAATCAAATGTCCCAAGATAGTGATTATTACCGTTGAATGATATTTGACTCTGCCATCTGTCATGTCCTTTCCTTTGCTGGCGACACACTCCCCGGTAAGCATAGACGTATCGTTTGGAGTTGCCACCCGTTCGAGATGTGAAATTGGGATCCCTTAGGAGAGGCTTAACGTGAGCGGGTAGTTTCTTGATGTCGATCACAGAAAGGTCAGGGGTGGCTGTGTCAGTCTTGCTGCCTGCGTCTACGGCATCTTTTCCAGCCGAATCACAATCACCGTGAGATTCACCATTGGGCGTTGGTCCTGTAGGGTCGTTAACTAATTGGGTGTCGTTAATCATGGGAATCTTTACTTCTTTTTTCTTCCGCCCTCTTGACGGCTTGCTAGCTCCTTCTATGAGACATCCAGCAACATCCCCGACTACGGGGCTCGTAACACTCACTCTTCTGGGCACTCGACACAATCTTTCGTGATGGGTCCTTGCCTGGCTTGTTCCACAATCGCCTCCGCAACTACGGCACAGCCACGTTCCGGGAGGAGCATGTGATGAAATAATGTGCTGCTTCAGTCCTGACTCGCTACCAAAACATCGACCACAGCGAACAGCAGCTCGATAAGCTGACAAGCCCACAACCCCACCACCAACACCAGCTATTGTCAAACTAGAGGCAGTACAAATTTCATCACATATGAAACCTGTTGCACTGGCACTCTTTAGTCCGGCAAGGATTGGATCCAATGACATACAGCCGATCTCCTTGCGTATTGAAGAATTGGAAGGAAACCAAGCGGCCGCAAACTTGTGAGACTGTCCAACCTTTTTTGATCTGATCAGTTTTTCAATGCCCTCATCCTCTTCCTCGGGGCTACAATTGGGTAATGACTGCAACTCTGCATCAAATGACTTAAGGGATAATGCGAACGAATCGTCCGGACTGCAAATGGCAGCGTTGCCAGAATAAACTATCACTAGACGGGCAATCATCGTTCTAATATAAGCAATGCTTTGCTTGCACCTGGTGACACGACTTTTTTCCCAGTCATCTCTAATTGTATCTGCTAGCTGGGGTGCAAGGAACGACAAGAGCCCTAGAACAGGAGCCTTGTAAATCTGACCTCGATACTCTGCATGCATGTTTGATGCGAGCAGAATGCGATGCCTGGCCGTGAGACCAATCGGAAATTTTACATGACTCATCCTTTCCCCGGATCCATTTATGAAGCTTTTCTTAGGTTTTTCTTCGCCCTCTACTCCGACAACATCCTTGCTAAAATCCCAGGATGCGGAGGATCTACCTCCATTATCTGCCGCACCTGCTCTGCCCGCTCCAGAGTCGAACTTGCTCCACAAGGAATTCCACAACATGCCGATTTTATTAGTCGGGTCGGAATGTGAGCATCCCAGAAAGCTCATTCCATCGTCCAACACAACGACCTGGAACGGTATCTGGCAAAAATGGGAGAAGTCCTCCATTAGCTCACAGTAGGTCGTCAATATGACATGAAAAGGCGAATCGGGTAGTCCACCAAGGAAGGGGAAATGGGAATCTTGCGATGGCGCTAGGCTACCGAAGTGCTTACGTAGCTGAAGACGCACAGCCTTCGGCCCATGGTACGGTAAGACGCGCAGCGATACGTCATCGTCAGACGTGTGAGTCAAGGAATCGCTCCCATCGCCATTCCTAAAAATTCTTCTATGGAGTCCGCAGCCGAGCTGGTCGAAGACTGCTACAAATTTTTCGAAATCCTCCCCACTCGAGGTGACGATGAGGTGGGGGCCGTAATTCGGGTATAGTTTGCGTGGCGCTGACGATGGATGATTGGATGACGAGCGGAAAGATGTCGCCATATTTCGTAACAGATCGGCGACCCGTGTCTCGCGATCACTCCAATGCATGTCATGTATAACGGCGTGACCGGCGCCCTTACTCAACACGTCCAACAGACGGGGACGACATGACTCATCCCATTCCGCATCAATCAACGGCTTTGAGATCGCCGTGGATACCAGCGGTCGAGACGCTAATGACCCCGAAGTGCGTTCACACGAGATGTTTTGAATACGAGTAGGCTCATCAAGATCCATCGTCAAAAAGGGATTGGGCAGGAGCAGGGGAAGGGCATGTGCGGGAGTCACATTGGATACATCGGAAGTTCCGACGACTCCAATCCTCGAAAGCGCTGATTTGATGCGAAACTCACGGCGTTGATCGGCTCGTCGCGCCGCGCCTCTGGCCTGGTCGAACACTCGATCGCCCAGCCTCGTTGCGCGGGCGATGACGACCTCGTCCATTTTCACGGCGGCGCTCCCGCCTAAGTCCCGAGAGGACGGCTCGACGCCCGTTTCTTTCATCGGAGTCTCGACCGACGACATCGTCTTTCCGTCGAGATCGACGATGGATTCGCCCATGATTTTCGACGATGCATCGTCGACGCCACCGTATATCGGTCCCGAAAATTCCCGAAACACATTCGCGACGACGGCCCTCAGGATTGCGCGAGAGATTGCGGGATTGCCATCGGCGATGCCCGATAGGGAGGAGGCGGCTAATTCGTCGGCGGTCGCGGAAGAGCTGGCGGTGGGAGAACGAGCGGCCCTCTTCGTCTTGTGATGATCCGAGGAGGAGGAGGATGAGGCGGGGGGGAGGGGTGGTTCGATGGTGCCACTTTCCTCGGTCGATTGCTTCGCCGTCGACGACGGGTGTACGGGGGTGGTCGGGGTGGCAGATGTCGTTCGTCCTTCCACGGCGGTCTCTTGGTCTGACCTCGCGGCCCCGACGACGAGTGAAGTACCATCACCCGCGAAGGCGACGGCGACCTTCCCCCCCTCCGCCATTCTCCTCCTCCTCCTCCTCTTCTTCTTCTCTGCATCGAAGACGATTTCGCTTCCCTCCCTCGCGTCGTCGTCGACGACGTCCGACGTCGGACCGCGCGTGTTATCATCCTCCCTAGCGCGCTTCTTCCCGGCATGGGCGTCGTCGACATCGTCGTCGGTATTGAGTTTTTTCGTAACGGCGGCGGCTCCAGCTGCGGCGAAATGGCCAATTTTTCCCTCCTCCTCCTCCCGCCCATCCCGGTCCGAGTCGTTCGCGTCGATGCCCGCGTCGATGCCGTCGTCGCGATGACGTTCACCGACGGTCGTCCCCGCCGATGTCATCTCATCGGGAAGGACGGATGACCGGGGGGGAGGATGGGACGATGCGTCGTTAGGGGCAGTCGTCCCCCCCGCTCCACCCCCCCCTCCCGCTCCACCGACGCCCGATCCCGCGTTGCTTCCTCCCCCTCCCCCGCCCGCGGCCGATATCGGCACGTGGAACCACGGTATGGTGTTATCCTTCTTGAGGAACGGAGGTATCGACCGTCCCTGTCCGGATGATGATGCGGCGCCGCTCGCCTCGGAAAGCGACGTCAGTCGCGCCGCGCGTATCGCCTCCATCGCCGCGACGAGGGGAGGATCGTCTAGTACGACGCCGACGCGCGCTTCCGTCATGACGCTATCCCCCTCCCCCTTCCCCTCCACCTCCATTCTCCGCCCCGACCTTCCAATTTCTCCTACAACGTCTCCGGCACCCGAATCCTCCCGACCGCCGCTAGTGCCGCGCGCTTCGCCCCTTAGGACGGCGTATGCGGCCGCGTCGAACGCTCGCCTCACGACCTCGGCGCTCAGTACCCCCCGGTCATCGCGCGCCGCGTCGACGACGTCGGCATCACTTGCGACGGGAGGGGGGGGTAGGATGGGAGCGAGGATGGAATCGATCGATATCGACAGGTGATCGGACGACGACGCGCCGCCCCCCTCGTCCTTGCCGTTGCCGCCGACGTTACCGTTCTCCTCGGCGAGGAGCGTGTACATCTCCAATCGCGTCAATCCCGAATCGGACATGACGGCGCTCACGTACGGTCCTCCCAATGCGTCCGTCAATGCGTCCCGCGCGCGCCATTTCGACGAGGTCGCAATCGCCGCGAGGGCGCCGGGGGCGGAGGCGCCGCGACGGGCGGACGTCGTCGATTTCGTCGTAGTCGTCGACGTCGACGTCCGTCGCCAGTCGACCTCGTCGGGGATGAGGCCCAATCGCTCGAAGAGATAGCGATCGAATTCGTCGTTGTCGTCTGCTGCCCTGCCGTGGACGTCGTCGACGACATCGACGCAATCGTCTTGGTTGGTGTGGGACGCTGCCATTGCTTCGTCGTTTTTTGTGTGGCGGGCGGAAGGACTGGGATAGAGACTGGGATGCACAGAACAACATGGTGGAGGGATGAAGTAAAATAATAGTACGTGAAGTACATATAAGATAAGTACGATATGCGTACACTCTTACAACTGTGACTCTCGGCGAGGGGCTGGAGGTGATTGGGACCTTGGCATTTTACAAATGCATACCACTACATGAAATCATCATCCCAAACGCCGACAAGACAATGAAGAATGAGGCATTCTCTGAGTGCCTGGGGTTGACAACTGTGACTCTCGGCGAGGGGCTGGAGGTGATTGGGACCTTGGCATTATACAAATGCATATCGCTACATGAAATCATCATCCCAAAATGCCGTCAAAGCGATTAACGATGAGGCATTCTCTGAGTGCCTGGGGTTGACAATTGTGACTCTCGGCGAGGGGCTAGAGGTGATTTGGGGGTTAGAATTTTACAAGTGTGAATCGCTAGAACGCATCGTGATACCCAACGCCGTCAAAACGATTAGGTATCGTGCATTCTATAAATGCCGGGGATTGACAACTGTAACTCTCGGCGAGGGGCTGGAACAGATTGGGGCAAGGGCATTCGCATCTTGCAAATCGCTAGAACGCATCGTGATACCCAACGCCATCAAGAGGATTCATGAAACAGCACTCAAAAACTGCTCGGATCTAACAAGTGCAAAGTTCTGCGACGAAATCGAAATGTTTGTGTCCTGCGAGGCGATGCAGGGTTGGTGGAATCAGGGAGTAGGTAAAAAGTCATTGCGTACGTATAGCTTCTTGGTACGATGCAATATTCCAGCTCGCTTATCGAGTCTTGCACGAGTGAGCAGCTGACAGGTCGATATTAACAATATGCTGAGGATCATTCGTACCATCTCTACCAAGAATGTGAATGCGTATTTCGATACCATCGATGCCAAGCTTACCGTGCATGAAAATTTGTTGAATGAAGCTCCCGCGTTGTTTCCGGAACAGTTTGGCTTAAACGATGGCGTTGTTCTGGATGTTTTGTCTTACCTGTAACTTCTGCTGATCAGGTGAATAGAGAAGAGGGTGATGTAAACGACGATAATGATTATGGTTTTGGAAAGTGATGAAGTCAACGAGATCTGGTACCCTTCAACAGTAATCTTTCATTTGTATGTTTAACGTGATACATTTTTTCTATCTTAATACAACCGTTTCATCGATTGACGTCGAGAGTCGCCGTTGGTTCGTTCGTTGACAAAGGCCTACTATATAATATAACTTTTTGTAACCTGTTGATGAGGTCGAAGTCAGCAAAAAACTCAAGTCATATGATGTGAGGGGTGAGACATGAGCGAGTGAAAATATAGATTGAGATGGCATCATAGTCGATTATCGTGTCAATTTTCATTCGCAGGACTCAATAATAGATGACGTTTTCTACACAACTTTTGAATTGATGCTACCATAGACACTGATGTGAAAATAATGCAGAATGTTTTTTGTGAATGCATGTTATTGTTATCAGGAAAAATTATGATAAATCACTTCTTTTGATTGTGTGGTGATGTAACATTGGGATATCATTACCCATGTCTCTACACCTTTGACCGTCAACAGAAAAATAAAATAGTAAACCCCCACACAATAAATATAAATCTGCAAGGGACAAAAAATAAATATCATCTCAACTATCAAATACTCCTTGCATTCATCCGCTCTCTTCATCGCTGTCCGTTAGAATTCTCTTCCTCTTCTTCATCTTTGCAATCCGTCTCGCCTCCTTCGCCGAGTCATCCGACTCCTCGCCCTTCATCACATCGACAGTCGAATTGTCATGACCCTTCCTTTCCTTCGCAAGGCCGTCTTGTATCTCGAGTGCGTGATCTCTGCAGTAACAATCGGCCACGGGGTCCGTGTAATCGCTCGTTCCGACGTACGTCGGGGGCTTGCCCGAGAAGAAGTAACACATCCTAAGGTGCCTGTTGTTCGATTTCGTTTTGTTGTATATTTCATTACCCCATCGAGCGCACCCGATGTGTATCGTCCTGGTGCAGCCGACGAAATCCTTATTCGATGCCCTCTCCTTGTTCATTCTCTTGTGGTATTTCTTGAAATGCGCGTATTCGCGTTTATTCCCGGCGGTGCACTGTATGGGAATGCGCAGGGAATGCTTGTCCTTATTCTTGCACACGACGCACGCGGGTAGGTCGCGCAATTCCCTTATCCTCCTGCTCTCTATCGTCTCCTCCCCGTTGACGATTCTGCACGGTTCCATGCAGAACCAAGCCGTGCACGATAGGAGGAGCTCCGAGATCTCCTCCTCTTCCAGATCCTCGAAGTCGTCGTCGTCGTACACAACACTGTAGAGCTTGAGCGTCGCATCATAGCCAACGACCTTCCCAACATGGGTACCGGCGGATCTAAATCTCTTCGAGAACGTCGTTCCTATTTTGTATTTTTGTACGGCCACGCCGCCATTCTCGTCGTTATCGGGACGATTCTCTCCTTCTTGCAGACCATTGCATGAATCCTCGGTTGCGTTCGTGGCCACCTCGCGGGTATCGGTGCATATTTTGGCGTCGTCCCCTTCTCCCCCCAATCCGTTCCCAACACAACAGAGATCATCCTTTCTTTTTGGCGACGACAGCGTCACTCGGGAGGATCCGTTGCCTTGCGTAGGATCCCGCGACTCGCCCGTGCAAGGTGGTAGGGTATCGACAAGGATTCCCTCGTTCGAATGGTCAAGCGACGGCGCTTGGTCCAAAGCTCTTTTCACGGGAACGAATCCGTCAGGGACATTACCCTTCTTCTCCTGATACACTCGCTTCATCTGCTTGCTAAGGCGCTTGCATTGCTCTTTCACTCGCGCATCCGACATTTCGTAGGTTTCCTTGATCGATCTCACGAGCTTCCCGATATCATAATTCTCGATGAACGGTGGCGTGAGCGATTCGGCATTGTCGATCATCGATTCGATACAAGATATGATATCATCGACGTGGAGTAGCTCCGTATCGGTTGTATTTGTTTCCATCGTCTTGAATTGTTCAAGCGTATCCATCAGGGGCACAAACACGCCCTCGCACCTCGTGAATCTGTCCTGCTCCTCCTTGAGTAATCTGCGGGCCGGATCATCCACGTCATCGTCTTCGTCATCCTCGTCGTCATCAGTGTCGTCGTCTCCCTCGTCGTCGTCGCTATCGATGAATTCGTATTCGCCATCCTCCTTGCATCCGTAAACGAGTCCGCCGTGGTCCTTGTTCGCGCTGAGGAACATCCCGCAGAGCGTGTGCACCCACGCAAGCTGTGGCTCCAGCTTGATCGGTCGGATCTTGCCGGGCAGTAGGAGCTGTCGACCCTCCTTCCCTGGCATGTCGTACAGCGGGTGCATGGCGTGTATTCCGGACCCGACGCTGCACAGGACGCACTTGGTAGGACGATCGCGTTGAATAACGGATCTGCGACGAGAGGTGAGGTACGACGAGTAATACGACGACTTCTTGTACCTGTCGAAGAGTCGACGTTCCAACGACATCATGACCTCCCTCCGGGCCTCGTCGAAGACCCTGTGCGACAATAGTTCGTTGTCGAATATTTTCGTCTCGATCGACGATATCGTCGAGGACGTCAGGTCCGTTATGCGCCTCGTGGCGTCCTTGGCGATGAACGCGTCGTATATCCGATGGGCGGATCGTTTCATCGACGTAAATTCGGTCTTCTTCGTCGCATCCTCGTCCTCCTCGTTCCCGAAATCTCTCGAATAGTCGAGGGAGGCGAAGTAAAAATCGATCTTCCCCTCGGCGTCCTTGTCCCCCATGCCATTCCGTCGTCCTCTCACGAATTCGCGAAAGGACGACATGCCTCCCCCGCCCCCACCCCCGCCATCTCCGTCCCCCGCAAGCATATCCCTAAGCGTCGGACCACCCACCAAACTCGGCGTATTCACTTCCACCTCTTTCCCCACAGCCGCGCATGCCCGACAGACGAAGTCAGGATCCTTAGCGTTGCCGGTATCTATCATTCCGCAACAGACCTCGTGGACGCAAACTCCGCACTCTCGACATCTTTGCAAGTTGAGCTTCTCGAGTACGCCGTCGGGCTTCGTGCAGACGTCGCACGTGCCGGGGATGGTGCGAATATTATTATGCGCGTCGTCGTCATTGCCGCCTCTGCCGCCTCCTCGGTCGTCGCCGTCCTCCTGGTTGTTTTCCATCATTCATTCGCATGCAAATAAAATGGGATATTTCGAGGGAGACGGATCAAAGTGATGAGCCTGGTAACTGGCGTATCTGCGAACGAGGAGGCCGACGATTAAAATATTGTTCGTGGTCTTATAGAGAAATGCAATGCCCCAGTGCGATCGATAATATTATTACTGTGTTTTTTGTTTGTGGATGGAGACTTCTCTTTACTTCTTTGAGATCAATTCAGAGGAGTGCGATTCTAAAAAATGGATGTCTTTCCCAATCAATTGGTTCCTACGTAGAGAATATAAAAAAGAGCTTTGTCCTAAAAGTACTATCAACAGCATGGCTTCTTCTCGTACGTTGTCGCTCCGGGGATGGACTACCGACTTGGGCGGAAAGGCCGGAATGCCCCGCCATTTGCGTCGTCCTTCTCTGATGAATAATTTCGAATTCTGATGTGACTTTACCGGGGGAGGCCACCGAGGTATCCTACTTGCTGCGAACGCCTACCTCTGAGGCGATGAGGTTGCGAAAGTCGCACGCGCGGTCGGGGCGAGGCCCCGTCTCCTCCCGATGTCGACGATGTCCACGCGTCCTACTACTCCCCCTCGTCGTTCCCTTTTCATTTCACCGGGCGATGCGAAAGCTCTTCCTTCGCCGTCCCGATCCCTGCGTCGTCCTCGACCGCATCGCCCCCATCGCGCCCAACCCCCGACTGCCAAGAATCATCCACCAACAGTGGAAGACGGAATTCGTCCCGCCCAAGTACATGCAGTGGCGAAATAGGACGAGGGCCGCGTTCCCCGATCACGAATACATGCTCTGGACGGACACGATGATGGAGGACTTGATATCGAATCACTATCCGGAATTCTTCAACACCTATCGAGGCCTGTCCCATCACATCATGCGCGTCGACGCGGCGAGGTATTTCATATTGCACAAATACGGCGGACTGTACGTGGATATGGATTACGAGGCATTGGTCGATTTTTGGGATCGTTTGCCCGAGGACGAACCTGCGATCGTACAATCGTACTCCCACTATCTCGAGGGGACGCAAAACAGCCTGATGAGCTCCCCCCCCGGACATGCCCTGTGGCCCATCGCTTGGGATGCAATCGACGAACGACTGCGATCGGGATCGAACGATCCTATTTACGTTACGGGACCGAAAATGGTGGACGAGGCGATTCGAATATATACCACGACGTCATCCCTCCCGTCCGATTCTGTTGGGATTAGGATCTTACCCTGCGAGAATTGGCAACGCGTGACGTGGGGGGACGAGCGCTCGGCGATACACACGTTGTGGAAGGCCTTTGCCTATTATACTGGCATTTTCAAGGATTGCGGAGACGTCCTCGACTCTCGTTGCCAACTCGGTATTCATCACGGAACGACCATGTGGTACTGAAGCGGGCGCATCCAGCTCCAAAGTCTATCTTTTGACTTAGCATGCAATCTTCGTCGCAATCAATCCCTTCATCATGCCAGTTTTTTACAATCCCTTTCTGAAAATAGGGCTACGACTCGATGTTTCCGGGCATACCGAACAGTTGACCTTGCTATCGTATGCAATTGCACAATGCAAGCAAAAGAAGGGTACGATATTGTCACGTTCAAGACATTCCCTCTATGGATGTTGCTTAAAAACTAGAGCTCTATCCATAAAAATCCAATTCGCCGAAACGCTATCCTCAAAAATATGTGCCAGGAGTACTTTGTCCCCTTTTCTAAGCTTGCTGGGATCCCGACCCTAACCATTTGTGGTTACAATTTTTCTATGTACACAAAAAATTTCATATTCCTTCCTTCATCCTTTCTTCTCCATTCCTCCGCGAAAAGTTCGCTCATTTATTTGGCCCCGATTCCATTAATCAACATGCCATTCGTCCTCACGTTCCATCCTTTTGATGGAAGAGGCTGAAATCAATATCACTACGAACGATTTGCGATTTGATAAAGGGCACGTATCCTGTCGCAAATAGGCTCACAATCGAGGCCGCTATCAGGGCAGGAACAGCGTATTGCTCTCCAGAGAGGAACGATAGTATCAATGACGTGGCAACTTCCATGAAGAAACGTTAATGAGATTAGACCGTAGTAAGCAATGTAAGCAAATGGATGAATGCACGCGGACGAAACTCACGTGCAGTCCTTGTTATGGCAACGTTTATGCCAGCGGCTAGGCATAGAGTGGCAAGACTTGGCGAAAGCGTTGGGAACGCAAAGCAAAGTGCACGGCCGAAAGATGCGCCGGCGGTGAAGAATGGGAATATGAAGCCCCCCCGATATCCACCAGCGACCGTGAAGGAAATGGCCAGAAGTTTGCACGTGCCGACGATGACACAATTCAGGCAGGAATTCATCTCGAAGCCAATGAGGCCCGATGTGGGCCACACATGCGGAAGGGCGGAGGCGGGCGACGCAGTGGCCAGTACAGGGAATTCGAACTCTCCCCAGAACATCGTTTGGGGGACGAGCATCCCGATGACGACAATACCGAGCGCGCCGCACATGACTCTCGGGAGCGCGTACCTGTTCTCATCGTCCATCAGTCCCAATGTGTGAAAGTAGTCCATCAAGCGCCAGTGGAAATTCGCCCAGAGGTAAGCGATTCCGGCCCCAAGCAGTCCGAGACATCCACCCAGTAGGATCATGTACGGCTCCGCCTCTACCAACGTCGTGGGCGTGATGTGCCATATCGCCCCCAGCGATAGGCCGGCGAGGGTCCGGAATACCGCGACGCAGATGAGGCCGGCGAATATCGCCTCCATCAAGTGTTCGAAGTACTCGACGCCGAAGCGCGACGTCACCTCGAGGGCGAATATCGACCCCCCGAGGGGCACGCCGAAGAAGGCCGACAGTGCTCCCGCCATGCCCATGAAGGTGTGCTTCCTAACCACGTTCGTATTCGATTGACGGAAGATACGACGGGATATGAAACCGGCGGTCGCGGCGCATATGGCCACGAGCGGCGCCTCCGGACCAAGCGATGCGCCGGCGAGTATGGTGAACATGCTCGATGCGATCATCGGCACGATGTGATGAGTTGCCTTGTACCCCTTCTCGTGTATGCATTTTATCGTGTACGCCAAATCCCCCGGCTCGCCGAGAAGGTATATCGACATGCCGCAGAATGCGCTCATCGTGAATGTTACGACGGGTATCCAAAGAACGTGCAGGCAGTCGGGAATATTGGGATAACTAACGACGAAGAGGTAGGTCGGGATGTCGTTCCATATCAGCTCGAGCAAGAAGTCCAGCCTGTTGGGAGAGAAGAAATACGCCCCCAATCGAGTGATCGTTGTTAGGAACACGCGCTTGGGGAATGATGATGCCGACATGGCAATATATACCAAACTCACGTCGAGTAATACATGTACGCCACGACACCGCATACGAACCCGATCACGATCGCGATCACGATCGACTGGGGTATCGTCCCCTCGGCGAAGGTCATGGCATCCTGATAGAAGGTGGTGTTCGTTCGCTTTAGGTTCGATCTGAAATTTGATTCGATCTCCTCCAACGTGCACGCGTCCTTCGTATTGGCCTCGGTCGGCCCGACGATGGCGGCGGCGTCCGCGGGGGAAGCGAATTCGTCCCCGTCGTCCGCCGCCGCCCAGTCGTTCACGAGGTTGCGAAGCCTCGCGAAACTGCCGTGGGAGGCCATGGACGCGCTTCGACTCCTCGCCATGCTCGCCCTGCTCATGCTGCGACGGAGCTCGTTGTGTCGGGCGTTCGCGACGAGCTTGGACGAACCGAGGAGGGGGGTACCGGCGGCAAGCTCGCCATTGGCCGGGGCGACGATGATCGTGTCGTGACTGGTAAGGTGGGAGGGCGTGGGAGAGGGGGGGTGGTTGACGTTGCCGGGGGATATCCCCGCGAAGGACATGCGGGGGAGGAATCCCATGAAGTTGTTGTTCTCGACGGCGCCGCCGCCCGACGCTATTCGGTCACGGCATGCCGTTCCGCCGGCGCCGTATTGGCGCACGGGGTACATCCTGCCGTCGGACGCCGATGCCCAATTATTCGTTTCGAGCAGCGAATCATCCTCGTTGGCGGCGCCGTCATCGCCGGACGATGCCGACGTTGTTCCATTCATCATCGCAAGGGTCACTTCGTCGGGCAAACTGAGGGTTTCGGAGACCGATGAGGTTGTGGTCCCCTAAATCTACGTGCCAGTTTGTGAAATGATATCCATCCGTCCGGTCTTGACAAGATAGTACTACCATCCATGATCCGGACATTCTGGAAGTGATGGCACTTCAGGAATGTACTTCATTTTCAGGGTCAAGATTCCGTCTGGCGCTTCCCGCTGTGATTCGAGAAGATTGGGTGATGTCTGATGATAATCAATAACGTAAGTAAGTACTACTTACAGTACGAGCAAAAACTGTTTGGGGGGAGGCCCTCGAGAGCGGAGAAATCTCCCCCCCCAAACTGGTGGTAAAAAGGTCCCGGTCGTAGGTCGCCGGTGCATGTCGGGTTCGTTTTTCTTTATTGCTGCTGCTGTTCAAAAGGAGTTGATTATTCAATGGAATGCGAGCGGTAAGTCTACTATAATGCAATTCAAAAATGTGCCCGGCCTTGTTCATTTGGATCCGATGAGACGTCTGGCCTGATCTTGCCGTCTGATCTTGTGGCCAATCCGTCAACTTATCGTCCCTGTCTCTCTTATGTCCTTATCGTCCTCAGAAACATAATTTCCAATAATAATGGTAAGCAAGAGTTTTTTGATTTGCCGTCCCATAATTCTTGATTAAATTCGCACTAAAAATACAAGACACGTCTTAATTATTTCATTCAAGATTCGTTTCTTTCTATTGCAAAATCGACAGGGGAAAACTCGTCTATCGAAATGGTACGTCCCGCCCTCGACCGGCTCTTCCTCATCCGGCATGAATGGGAATCATACCCTGTCGGCCAGCTACGCCACCAATAATAACCAGACGGAGGCGGAGAAGACCCGCATCGAGGCGGAGGTACACCGCTTGGTGACCTCCCGGGACAAAAAATACACGAATTTCATCGAGTACAACAATTATAAATTAATCTACCGCCGCTACGCCGGGTTGTTCTTCACCATCGCCGTCGACGTTCAGGATAACGAATTGAGTTACCTGGAGAGCATACACCTGTTCGTGGAGTTGCTAGATTCATACTTCGCGAATGTTTGCGAGTTGGATATCGTCTTCAACTTCAACAAGGTTTACCGTGAGTTGAATTTGTCGTGGACGATGCCCTTTCCCAACGCAGATAGCCTCAACGCCGCCATCGAAATTCCCGTCTTCATTCCCCCTCCTCGCTAACCCCCACCCCACCCCACCCGTATCTATGATGCAGTCCTCTTGGATGAATACATGTTGGCGGGGGAGATCGAGGAGACGAGTAAAAGGGAAATCTTGGATCGTGTTAAATATTTGGAAAAGCTGGATTAGTCAGACGGACAGTACTTCGTTTCGGATGCCCGGATGGGGGGAAGTCTATAGTTGCCTTTTTCCACACAGTCGATTGTGGATTTATTGCCGTGAGGCAAGGTTCTAACAAGATGGACCATATAATACTTAATAATACTTCATTGTTCGTCTGTCGAATGTAATACATTTTTTTTCTATGGCAAGCAATCCCCCCCCCCCCCCACACACACACACGACATAGAATTCGCTGGTGGCAAGAATAGGGATAGAATTAAAGTATTGATATTGATAAATCACTCAGAAGCGACTGCAGATATCTCATTCCATCCAAAGTCATCTGGAATATCCCGCAAATTCGATTCCTTCGCCCACGACTCAAAATCATTACACAACGCACCCGCGACCTCTGCGACGGTGTGATCTCCCGTCGAATCCACATTTTTTCCACCCTCCGATTCCAGCTTAGTCGAAATTCGATGTTTGACCGATAGGGAGGGGAAGTCGCAGCACTCTTTGCACCGCTTGGCGAAGTTGTAGTGCTGACAGACCCGTTGGTGTGTCTCACGGGCTCTGCTCGAGCTGGGCTTCTTGATTTTGGGAATGTAACCCCAATTCGTCCTACCGAGTATCAAACCGATAGAGTTGAACGTCGTTTCGTGCATCGACGGTATGAGATTATACTCGCAACCCTCGCAATCCAAATTCAACACGCTGATGGGTGTGCCCATCGGTAGGTCCTCAGGTGTAGCCTCCGCCAGAATGGCCTTCAGCGTACGTAGGCGAACAGTGAGCTCGATGTCCACGGCGTAGTCAAACTCCTTCTCCGGGTTCCAGCTTCTCGTGGCAGTGGTCATGCTGGGCCTCCAAATCATCTTCATCATGCTGTCGTTGTCATCGTAATGCTTCGTTCCGACGCCCGCCAGGATGGAGTGGACGTATTGAAGCTGATTGCGAGGCAAGTTGCAACGAAAGTTGATATTTTGAATGAGCCACGACGGCGATGCCGGTTCGATGCTAACAATGGTTGTTTCGGGGTAAAGGTATGAAATGAGCATTGGAGTAAGTCCCAATGCCGAACCAACATCGACGAATAATTTATTCGAACCGACGAATTTGGGGGGCACTACGATATTGTTGTGTCGGTGATATGAAAAACAAAACGGAATGAGGAACAAAGTTGGCGAGGAATGAGAGATAATAATATAACCGAACAGCTCACGGTCGTGGAAACGATACAAATCGTCATGACTGAGATCCGCGGGCTCGGAATCGAAGTTGAAACTCTGCCTGCCCTCGTATCCGGAATTGAGCACGCGAAGCATACCCTCCGTCCCCTTGTCATTCTCGGGATACCATACATGCACCTCCGTCCCGCGCAGCACTTCCTTGTGCTCCGTGACCACGCCGAGCGTCTTCAGGATCACGTCCTCCGGCATCTGCGATCTCGCCGAGGACCATAGCGAGAACAGCTCGTCGCGTATCTCGAACGAGCTGATGTCGCATTTGGTGGATGGATCGGGGATATCAGACTTCGGGGATTTGGGGAGGATAAGGGACTCGGCGGCGAGGCAGAACAGGTGCTTGGCCGTCAACTTCAGTCCAGGAGTTTCTGCCTTGTACGAGTCGTAATGATCGAATTGACCGATGTCGTCCCTGCCAAAGTCGTCGTTGGAATCAGACTGCAGCCTCCTCCTCCTCCTGCCATTGCCAGATCCGACTTCCCCCGCAAGCTCCGCGGCATAATCATCGGCATTTCCAGGCTCCCACTTCTTCGCTAACTTGCCATCGCTCCCATGGGGCGACCCATAGTAGTCCTTCGGCCTGATATGTTTCTCAGAACCGTCTTTCGCTTTGTATTTGTTGTAATTGTCATATTCGTACGATTTGGATTTTTCCGAAAACTTGACGTCATCCAATACCTTCTGCCACTCGCGTTCCATCTCCTCCTGCAACGCATCACAATTCAGTATCTTGGCAATGTCCAGCGCGACGGCGTTCTCTTCCGAATCGAGCTGCTTCGTTCCAACGGAGATGCGACGTCCGCCACCACGCCTTAGTAGCGCCTCCTCGCTAAGGCCTATCCTGCGCAGTTCGGGGGATAGGCGAGGATCGGTGCTACCCCCTCCCAGGACGGCGGGTCCGTAGGACGTGAAGATGCCGGATATCAGAAGGAAGTAGGAGGCGGAGACCACGCATAGGAGGCTCACGCCGACAACGACGAGCATGCGATCGAGGGGGGAGAGGTGCGCCAGGTACGACAGGGAGTCCGCGTAGGCTTGGAGCTGACCGATGATGGTGCCATTGGCCCCGCGAACGCGGCGCGGTATGTTGGATCGGCTGATTTGCACCATGATCAGGGGGCGGCTATTACCATACCAAATCCTCCTCTCCTCCGCGCCTATCATATGGTACACAAAAGATCGGACAGGAGGGAGATCAGAATCCTACCCATCGTACGGGTAACTATCGTAGATACGATAAGGGGAGCGAGCCGAGCTTTGAACTTCCCATGTGTGTTGTGTGTTAGAAAGAAATCAGAGAGAAGGGGGAAACGTTTTCCTGGAGGCCATTCGTCCCCAACAACCATGATACTACCCACTGATTGCTTTCTCTCCATCTCTGATTGGGAATGGGGCCCATATCGAAGAATAATGATCGCTTTGTCGTCAAGGTGCCAGTGATAACAGTCGTATTGTCTTGGTCATAAACATTATTCGTATGACTTTTAATTCATACCTAACTCAACATCAATGATATCTCTACCTCTCTTCAATGATTTTATCTTCACGAAGGTACGATACGAATGGAATCCTCCTCCTTTTACTCTTCTTCTCCATCATTTCTTTTTTCGGAGCGGCGGCAATCAACAGGGCCATTTCTTCGGCCGCCTGCAGCACCTCATTTGGAACGTTCCAATAGGGTTTCGCGGAGGCCGTATGCTCTCGACTCATGGCTGCGGATCGTAACAGAATTGGGACGGAGTTGGCAAAGTCACCCATTGCCACGTAGGAGAGTCCAAGATTGTGGAGAATGGCGGCGTGGGATGCGGCATTTTCGTAATTGACATTCGTCAGTCTTGACATGGCGTTGTCGGTGGTACCCACACTGACTGACCCGTCCCCTCCACTTGAGGATGAGGTAGAAAGCAGCGATGCCAATTTAAGATGGTGCGATGCAAGCGAGAGTAGAGAATTCTGGACGTTATCATCCACTCCCTCGCGTATCTCTTGGTAAAAAATACCCTGCATCAAGAGAGAGGTGCCCAGTCCCGCTCTCACATCTGGGTTGTACGGCTCGACTTCGATCTGAATGATCGACGCAGAAAACAAAACGATGAAGTTAAGGACCCTCCGAAAGCAAGATCAATCCGTTCGAGGCATATAACTTGAGCACTTACCAAGCCGTCGAAAACCTTAGTCGTTATTCGTAACCTTGCGTGATCTAAACCAGCGGTAGAGAGGAATGCCATGCCAGCTCCGCCCAGGCAGTGCTGGGCGCCTAATGTCAAGGATTTCAGTAAATCAACCTCCGACACTTTGGATTCATCAAATCTCGTTTCGCCTGGTCCAACGAGTTGGACTGTGCTAGATCTGGCACTGTAGTTAAGATATTTCGAAGATAGCATTTCATTGGCACCAGCCCAGACATCGCCACAGAGGGAGTCCACCTTTTCTCCGTAGGATGTATCACCTGATTCTACGTCGGAATGCATAAGCTTTGCAAAGCCCTCGTCCAGTGCAGTTTGCAGACGTGCCAACTCTCCGTATGATTCGTTATCAATCTCATCCCGCGGCTCTCCCTCAAAAAAATCTATGCCATCTTCATTAGAATTGAGATGATTGACGATGGATGAGTCTACATCATCAGAGACGGGTATTATTTCTCTCTCTTCGTCGATAAGACCCTGCACGGGTATTATTTCAATCTCTTCGTCAGTAATAATACCCTGCGAATGCCTTTCCGTGTCACCCTCGTCGTTATAACCTGTTGTTACGACCAAGACGGCGGGGGGGTCCCTAAAGCGAAGAACTAGCAGCCAGAGGAATGCCTCGCACGCCAGGAACGATAAAAGGAAGGGCATCGCGAGCAACCAGATTTTCCAATGAGTCAAGGGGGGGGGAGGATGGGAGGATTCGCCCCCCCCCCGGCTCGATGAATGCGACGACCTCGACGAGGCCGATAACTTCCCGGTCCCGATCGACGAGTTGCCGCTATCGCTCCTGGCGTGTCGCGTCCTCCCGGACCTCGCGGCATGCGCGTTCCTTATGGGGGTGCCCTCCCGCCTCTTCCTGTGGGTGGCCTCGACGTGTGCGGCCATCGCCTCGATGGAGCTCGCGTACGTCGTCGACGGTTGCATTGCCGTCGTCATATCGCCGTCGTTCTTATCCTCGCCGCCCTCGCGACGACCCGAGGAGGACGACGGCCTCGCGGCCATTTTCAGTGCATCGACGAGGGCCGCCGACTCGGGCGAGCGATACAAGTCCGGCGTGACCGCAGCGCGGAGATTATTTCTGGGGGGCGTGGCATGCAATGGGCGGGTCGAACCCCCGGCGGAGGGTGCGTACGACGACGTCGACGACGACGACGGTGCGGCGGTCGCATCCTCCCGAGGATCCAGGAGGGGATGCGATATCCGCTTCCGCGTCGACCGAAATTGCGAGGCGGCATTCTTCCTACGGGTCATGACCGCATCTTCCGAGGGGTTTGGCGGTGTCATGGATGCGGAGCTCATTTTATGCCCTCGTTCCAGGCTCCCCTATCCTCCCTTCTTCCATGCAAAGAACGGGGGAAAAGAAAAAGATGAGGACAATTATTATTTTTTCAAGTGGAAAGACGTATTTAAGTTCTCTGAAGTAAGTAATATTAGTACGTACTTACCTCCATTAAAAATGAAGATACTCTGCCATATCCCGAAAACAGATGTCTTCAAGTCGATCGGGTTCACATCAAAACCGCGCCATAATGCATTTCTGTCCGTCGTCCGTCAAGCAAAATCATAATTTGGCGGTGCGGAATTACACAGAGGGCTGAGAGGATGGAGTCTTGCTCGGACACCAAGATTGGTGCATGCATGCCGATCACACTCCATCATTTGATAAGTGACGGAGTTATGTTGAATTCTTTCTGGATTCAAGGAAATATCAACAATTGCTCCTTATCGTCTGAATGGTCTACCTAGGTACACAAGAGATGCGTCATTAATCCAGGGGTATCGTACCATGTGCTACCACAGAGAAATTAAGTTTCTAGTGAAATCATTTCCATACATCGTTATCAAAAGGCAGGTGAGACCTACGAGAGAGACTCAACCACTAGCCAACAGATCGATTCAGACACACCTGCCTTCATAGCATTGTGGCACCGGAGCTTTCAAACTCGACAAACAAACCTAGGAGGATATGCACGCTTTGGACAATACATCCATCGTGAACAGGGATTCCGAACAGGGAGCAAAGCATTTGCGCGTATTCCTCAACGCTCAGATCGATATCCGCAGACGGGATGTGGAGGGATCCATTTTTTATTTCGTCCGCTATTTCTCTCCTGAGTTGATACTTCGTGCAGACAATTTTATTTTGATTCGTGACTTTCTTCGTCGAGCGTTGTTTCATGGAATGTTTCTCCTCGACGCTTCGTATCCACTGGTCTATTGCATCTGTATCCTTGATAGAATTACTGATAGTGCGCACGGCGATTGCCCCGCACGATTGATTGTTCGTAACGTTATCAGGGTGCAGTTCCACGACGGCGGTGTTGCTTTGAATTGCATCGATGGGCTCATCAAGTATGGTCGTTTTGACATCATCTGGGACGCCATCCGGACGAGGAAGCTTGATCCTGGGATTAACTTCTATCTCCGATGAAATGTACCGAGGAAGGGATATTTTATAAGACGTTTCAAGTTCGATGTCGACAGGATCATACTCGTCGGCGAATTTGGAGTGTTCGCTGATTTCAATCGATGCATCGTCGGTCTCGTGTGATGCATCGTCGTAAGTGGACGCGTTTGATGCAGGCGACTGCATCGAGGGAAGCTCTGATATGAACGACTTGTTCCTCTGACTTGCGGTCGAATGCTCAGTATTGACTGAGGAGTCATCCCTGGAATCTTCGACGCCGACAATGTTCATGATTAAGTAGTGTAGAGTAAAAGGACCGAGGAGGTTGCTTTACCGCATGAAGATTAAAATGTAAGACCCTTTTTAAATTAAAAATACTTGTGCATCTTCATCGTACCAGTCTTGGCGGTCATTTCGAGCGATCGGAACCCATCAGTGTCCTTGGATTTGTCTTGCAAGTCGTATTTGTGATGCTAGTAGCTGATGTCGTTTAGTAAGTCGTTGACGAGGAGATCGTGATACATAAAAAAGGTCATCTATTTCCATTGATTCGATCGGCATTGATTGGATCAGGGTAAGGTTCGTGAGATATGATCTCTGGGCGTATGTAGAATTTCTTCGCATTTCATCTTTCGATGTCGCACTGAGAATTCGAGTGACGGGAAGAGCGACCTCTTGTTCGATCGAAGAATATTGGACGGCCGGACCACACTGTGATTGAAATGCACTAGGGGATGTGAGCCCGTGCTTGCTCTGTGACATCTGTCAGTGGCACATAAGTAGAGGCCGGAATGTGTTTATGAGCTCATGAAATACCAGGTCGATCTTCGGCATCGTGGACCGCGCTAGAGACGTCGAACGAACCATCATCTCCCTCGGACTCAACGTCCACCCCTCCTGTGGTCGCTCGGCTCCTCCCCCGGCGGATCCACGGGACAACGACAACGACGAACGTCATTGGGGTCGTCAACGAAGCTGCCGGAGGAATGGTACAGGTACTTGGACCTATCGTCCCCCCGGACCACCTCCGCCGGTTCGAGACTTGTCCTGGACGATAGTACTAGATGACGTTCCAGCGACAGGTCCGACTCCGACATGCCGTCGTGATGAGAAGGGAGCGACGACGTCGATGTCGACGAGCGAGGTGGCAGGTCGAGGGAGGGGACGGCGCCGTGGAGCACGAGGGCCGTGGTCTCGATGTCGATGCCGTCCTCTTGTGACGGGAGTGCGTGAGACTCGCCCTCGGTCGCCCCATCGCCGATATTCACGAACACGAAACCGAACAGCACGCACGCGGCGCCCAACACGTCCCCGAGGTGACGCTTAACGTCGGGATCGCCCATGATCGAATCGGCGACGAATGCCATGGGTATCGTCAATCCCAATCCCACCGACGCGACGGTCGCCGAGGTCAGGATGACGGCACGCGCCCACAGGTAATCGGATATGACGTTATCGAGGAGGCCCTTCAGGATGAGGAAAAGGAGGATGGTCCAGGTGAGTGTGGTCGTCGCGGTCGAGCCATCGGCGGTGGCAGCGTCGTCGGGGCCGTATTCGGGAGGTGCATGATCGCGGGATGACGCTATCACCCACGCCGCGACGGGGAACAGGAATGTCATGTTCAAAAGGCCGACATATCCGAAGAGGAGCTGCATCGACATCCTATCCTCCTCCTTGGGGCATAGATGTCGCAATAGGACGGTGTACGCGCCGTAACCCACGGCGGAGAGTAGGCCCGCGATGTCCCCCATCAGGGATCTGACCGAGGAGTCGTCGTCGACTATGTCGGCGGCGCGACGCGATTCTAGTCGGAAATCATGTCGCATTGGGAGGTATCGCGATCGATTATGCATTTCGTCCTCCCATCCTCCAGTGCTTTCTGACGAGGACGACGACGTCGCGCCCATGTCCGTCCATGCCGTCGCCACCCCCCCCGCGAAGCAAAGGGCGACGCCCAAAACCTTCCACCTCGTGACCCGTTCGTCTCCAAACCGCGTGCACGTCGCGAAGCCGAATGCGAATATCGATCCCATCGATGCCAGTACCGTCGAGCTAGCGATGGACGTGTATCGCAGCGATATTGCGTAGGAGTAATTCGAGAAGAACCACAGCGGCGCCAAATGCGATGCCATGTGCAGGTGATCCAGGTGGGATAGCAATTTCGGGGGGGGTGATCCCGAAATGCCGTCCATGATAACGACGCCGTCGTCGTCGTCGTCGTCGTCGCGACCTTCGTCGTCGGGCGTCGATTCGTCGTGGCGGTCGTCGTCCGGGTAGTCCGACATCTCGAGCGAGCGTGATCCCTTAGTCGCATTCCTCGAGGGGGGGAGGTTGTTGGCGTTGGCGGGCATCAATTCCGCGACCTCGCCTTTCCCCCCACTGCCCCCGTGATGATTCCTCCACGGTATGATCACCGCGTCTTCCTCCTCCTCCTCCTCCTTCTCAGTGTCATCGTCGTCGATGCAATTTCGATCGACGTCCCCCTCGTAATAACCGCAGCGATCATTCTCGTAAATGACCTCATCCTCGCCATCCCGACCTCCTCGACGTCGAGTTCGACCTCGACGGAGGCGGCGTCGCCTTCGTAGTCGGGCGAGGCACTTGTGACCCCATCTCTCATAGCACAAACGACTCGGGAGGAAGACCGAGAAGAGACTCGTGCCGATGTAAACTATGAGGAATGGCGAGTCGAACGACATATCGTTGTACAGGTGCTGCACGACCATGGAGCATGCCGTCCATAGCACGCTGACAATCACGAGGAAGAATACGCCGAGGGCGTATGATGACGACGGGGGGGTCATTCTTTCGCCCGCGTAGTATCGTAGTTGATTATGAAGTGATAGAAAAATAAGTCACATCCGCCTCCGTTAAACAATTCTCCGTCATTTTCCGTCCAGGGGTGTGGCCGATGAATTATTTGTGTGTTCACGCAATATTGATTCCTATTTCCAAGAGTGAAAAGAAAAAAAGCGGGCTCTTCTTCTCTCCCCCCTCCCCCTCAAAAAAACAAAAAATCCTCCCCCAGCCCAAATAGCCTTATTGTATGGTAGGCTACGGATTGCATCCGGACAACAACCCCTATCATATGATGAAAGGACAATCCAAATGAATAAATAGCCCCGATCTAAGAAAAACGAAATTCCGACGTGGTTTCTTTTTGCTCTTTCGTTATTGTAGCATTCTTTTGCGCAGCCCTGTTGATGGGGGCTTCTGGTTTCGAGATGACAACCCGAGAATTCTTTGCCCTTCCAGTCTTTACCAACCCATCCATTATAGGTCGTGGCATCCAATTAACTGAGATTGGCTATCAAACTTCCTCCTCTCCCACTCGCACCCACAACATATCCATGAAGAAATTATTTATTTTCTGTGCAGTGAATTCAATAAGGATAAGCACTTAATCATCAAGGAACGAGCTGACATTGACAGTGCTGACATTAAAAGAGAAGAGCGCCGTACCAACAAAGTCAACATTGACCCATCATCTGTTGCTGTTGATGGCGTTCTCATTAATAACAACAGTGCCGCCAGTTACAATATCGCCGATGGAATCAAACCGGATGAGCGCAAACTGATGAACACGCAAACAAAAAAGCAAACAGAAAAGCAAACAAAACCAACAAATAAGCCAACAAATAAGCCAACAAATAAGCCAACAAATAAGCCAACAAAATGGCGAATAAGGAAGCCAATAAGAAAGCCAACAAACAAACCCATCAGAAGACCAAGTTACGCAACATCGAAATTGACCTCAACACGGACCATTACAGGAACAACAAAAACGAATTCCCAACGACCAACAAACATCCCAGCTTCAAGACCTACATTCCAACCAACATATGAGCACCCACGAAACAAACCCAGCTGCAACCCAAGTTCCAATCCTTCGGGGGGACCCAGCTTGTACCCAAGTTCCAATCCGTCGGAGCGACCTAGTTCAAAGACAAGTGACAATCCGTCGGAGTAATCCAGCGGTAACCCAAGTTCCAATCCCTCGGGGGGACCCAGCCGCAACCCAAGCAAAAATCCGTCGGAGCTACCCAGCAGGAACCCAAGCAAGAATCCCTCTAAGGAACCTATAAATACCCAACCACGAATCCATCTGAGCAACCAAGCCAAAGTCCAAGCTTGGATCCATCCATGAACCCCTCTGCAAACCCAAGCACTTTCAGTCCAACCAAATCTCCAACTTCCGTCACCACTGCAAATCCATCTAGCCCTCCAATTAGGCTCTATACGTATATTCAACGAGGAATCAAAATTGATGGCGAGACTTCTGGCGACCATTCTGGATGTTCCGTATCACTCTCTGGTGATGGAAACATACTGGCCATCGGGGCAAATGGCAATGATGGCAACGGTTGTCCTGATTTGGGACATGTTCGTGTGTACTCCTGGAATGTAACTCAAGGCAAACACATTCAACGAGGATTCGACATCGATGGAGAGGCTGCCTTTGACTCCTCTGGAGTTTTGGTTTCACTATCTGATGACGGGGCGATTGGAGAACAATATCACGATGGCTTTGGCATTTCTTCTTGCTCCGGACGTGTTTGTGTGTATTGGTGGAATGTAATCCAAGGCAAATACACTCAAAGAGGAATAGACATTGGTGGTGATGTCAATGACAGATCCGGAGCATCGGTATCACTATCCAATGACGGTAATGTGCTTGCGATCGGAGCTCATTATGGTAGAGATGATAACTCCGGTTATGTTCGTGTGTACTCATGGGATGTGGCTCAAGGCAAATACACTCAAAGAGGAATAGACATTGATGGTGAGGCTTCAGGTGACTATTCTGGGATTGTGGCTCTGTCTGATAACGGTAATGTGCTTGCCATCACAAGTTTTGTCGGTCTTGTGGAGTAGACCTGCGTTTTTTGTCAATATTTAAAGTTTGCAATGGCATATCACGAGAGATTTTGTACAGACACAGTCGATATGTCGACTGTGATGAAGAAGAGGGACTGAATTCTAACGAGCAACGATGAGAGCTAACGAATGTGAAGAGTGTTTTATCGTAAGATAATATTCATTCTGTCACTTTCTTGTTACATAATATGGGTGTTTTGAGTATTTCAATTCTCTGGCGATTCGTGGTTGTTGAAGGGTCTTCAAGTATTGCATAACTCTAAAACTGCTGCCTAAAGGATATTCTTCATCAATGCCATTTGCTGAGTCACTCTCAGGTCCATAAAGGATTATGATATGTGTCAAGTGCTGTCGATTCTTGAAACAATCACCTCATTCATTCATCCACACTGGGCAGGCAATTGTCCAAGACTACCTTTTTCATTACTCCGTAAGGGGCTTTCCGACCCGTCCACAATTCAAATTGCCCAACTCCCTGCTCCCACAGCATTTCCGATCCACGCATGACGACGCATCCCCTCCCCGACGCCTGCAGGAGGAGAGATGTGTTGTAAGGTTTGTAATTGACATCGAACACAATGGGGAGGGGTGACCGAGCGTCATTTCCAAGAAGCATCCATTCCGGAAGTTGGAATTCGACGGCCGCGGGGAGGGTGCTGATCACAACCTCGACGTTGCCATTATTTTTCAATAAAACGCCCCCGAGCGAGTCACTGACATCACGATCGTTATCAAGAGTTCTCGCCACGACGCCTCCGAATTCCGCCGCTAGGTCCATCGCCTTCTCGGGGGTGCGATTGAAGTATATGCGCTCAAGGCCAAGTTTGGAAGCCGCGAAGGCGGCAGCTCTTGCCGTACCCCCTCCACCGAGGATAAGTGCATATCGTTCCTTGCCTCCGTCATCCTTCTTGTCGTTTCCAATCCTACGCATAAGAGGATTGTATATTCCCCTCCAGTCCGTATTATCACCAATCAAGACCCTCCTTCCAAACTTATCCTTCTTCACGATGACAGTATTAACGCTCCCTATCTCTTTCGCCGCATCCGTTAGTACGTCCACGTGCGGGATGATGCTCTGCTTGTGCGGCACGGTCACTGAACAACCCCCGAAGTTGTCATCGTTCCATATCGGACCCTCGACGAATTCCTCGACTGTCTCGACGTCGGCGCGGGAGTAGGTGTGGGGCAACTTCACGGCCGCGAACGCGCTACCCTGCATCTGGGGACTGACGCTGTACGCGATGTTGTGCCCGAGTATGGCGTACCGCTGGGAGGGTATCATCCCCGTGATGACGCGACCCGCCATGATTTCGGCCGCCGTCAACTGGCCGGGCGCGGCCTTGACCGGTAGGCACTCGTGCGTCACCGGGGTGAATCTCGGGTTGAGGATGCGTGAATACGACCCGATCTCGCCGAGCACTAGTCCGATGTTGGGTATCTCCGGCTCGTCCATCCTCGAGGCAGCGATCGAGGCCCTGTACGCCAATTGATCCTCGTCGTTGTCGTTCGAGTCGATGCTGAGCACGACCTTCGCACCGTGCGCGCGATTATCCATCCGACATTGCCTGTAGAGTCGAACGGCCTCGTCCATGTCGACCTCGGTCCCCACCACGTGATGACTTCCCAATATCAACGACGTGTACCTCCCCCGGGCCCGGGTGAGCAAGTCGCTCGTGAGTCGTTCGTCCCACGCGCTCTCCACGTCGAGGACCTCCGCGGCGCT